>BDDC01001278.1:0-29504 GCA_001662425.1 Chlamydomonas sphaeroides
TCTCCCACTCGGCCGTCAGGGCGCCCACGACCTCATCCTCCTCGTCGCACGCGGCCAGGCCGAGCACGCCGGCGTCTGCCCCTGAACCTGCGGAGGACATCGGCTGTCACGGATGGGAAGCGGACATCAAGCAACTACGCCCTTGGCGCTCACCGCTGCCACACGCAATCTGTATTAGCTCGGCGACGGCTGCCTGAGCGTCTGCGCTAAACACAGGCTGGCCATCGTGCTTCGCGAACTTGTGCAGCCGCACGACAGCGGCCTTGTCGTCCGGCTGCAGCTGACGTATCTGCATGCTGGTATATATAACTGTAATAAGCTGTTCGGCAGCAGCGGGCGCCAATGGGGTGGTCGGCGAACGGCACGTACCGTGGAACAGACTTGCTGGTTTATCGCGCGTTCGTTCTCCGACTAAGCTAAACCGCTCATGCACAGCAATATCATCGCTATGAATAAGTTGTGGCGCATCTACATTGTGTGGGTCGGCACCATGCGGCTGTCGGAGCCGTGCGCCCCGGCCGTTTTCGAACAGCGCTGGGCCGCCCCCGGCACTGTCCACAGTCTGTCGTACGAGCAACGTCAGAAGCTGGTCGTGGCGGTGGCAGGCAGCGGGCGCCTTGACGGCGCTGCGGGCGGACCAGAGAGCAGCCCTAACAGTGAACTCATGTGGGGCCCTGAGAGCGGCCCTGAGGTGGGCCTGAGAATGGACCTGAGCGCGGCAATGTGATTAGTCCTCATAGTCATGTGCGTTTCAAGTCGTGGCGCTTTTGGCCCCAGCTCATGGTCGACTGTCTGTGGCCTGCAGGGCCTCGACGGCCCTGTCCGGGCGGGGTGAATGAAGACGCACAACGACGCGAATCGCGATCAGGCAGCGTCATGTGCGGCACCGCCCCGGTACAGGAGTGGGACGCCACGGTACATTGCGTGTGTTACATGTCAGGTAAGCTCGCCCCTCAGCCAGCGGCAGCTTCGCTGGGGCCCTTGTCGCAGCGAAGCGGTTGCAGGCACAGTTCTGTGCAAAAGAATGAGCCGAGGCGCCGCCGCCGGCCCAAGCCCGGGGCCGCTGCGGCAGCCTGCGGCCGGCCACAATGCGAGGCCGGCCTCGCAGACACTTGCAGCTACTCTACACACCCACACGCAGCACACCTGGTATGAAACACGAGACGGCGACACGCTAGGGTGATACAAAACGGCACAACCGGCGCAGCGCCCAGGGTTACTAGCGCGCGGCGCCGTGACACTTCAGCCCCCCTCGGGGCACGTCGGCGCTGACACGTCGTCAGGGCGCGGCAGACCCTTTCAAAAGTAATAGTCCCACTACGCCGTCAAGAGCGCCCGCGACATTGCCGCCTAGCTCGCACACCACGTTGCCGCACACAAGTGGTACTGTATTTGTATTTTGGGCCCTAAAAAGTTGAACACACGGCCACACCTGCCCAGCTGCAGTGGGCCCAGGCAGCCACGGGGCCAAGGCCCGCCGCCCGCCAACACATCCTTAGGTCTCAGGCATGCAGCTGCCGGCACTGCCGACAGCCGCCAGCTGCCTGCAAGGTCACGCGCACACACCGACACACGACTACTGTGATGGAAGCGAGCGAGACAGCCGAGAATAGGAGACCACCTCAGCTCGCCAGCCCACGGGTACAGACACACACACACACACACACAAACACACACACGCGCCCACCGCTGCCTTCTTAGTTGATCTTCACCGCTCGGGGCCACCCACAGGGGTGCCATACACACCCAGCTCGCAAACCGCTAGTCATAGACACAGGCTCGGCGCCCACGCGCCGCAACGTCCTCAGCTCGCGTCGCCGCCTCGGGAGGAGCCCACAGCCTCGGCGCGGCCTGCTTTGCCGCCCCTTGCAGCCACCATGCAGGCCGGCAATACACCATTCACCAGAATACCGCTGGGCCAGAAGAATACCGCTGGGCAGAAAAGCCTCCACCACCAAGCACCGCTCACCAGGCACCACCACCATCACCACCTGACGACAGACCACCGCAGCCCATGCGGCCGCGGCCACCACACACCACCTACGTGCCCACCCAGCTCACCGCCGCTGGGCGCTAATCCAACCACCGCAGTAATGATCCAACCAACAACGCCAACACCAGCTCCAGATGCCGCACCGCTGCGTGCTGCCACTCGGGTTGTTTCGCCCGGCCTGCGTAAGTAGCAGGCCGGGGGCCGCCGACACACGGCCAGGGCCGCCGGGTTCAAAGGGACGCACCGCGACGCCCATTCGCGGGCGCGGACCGCAGCCCCTTACCGGCCGTGGCAGCTCACGGGTGCCACGGCCTGGCCAGACAACCAGCCCGGTCCGCGCCGCCGCTGCGGGCCGTCGCCACTTGCTCTCGTTCGCACTCGCACAACGCCTTGCACGTGTGAGTGCTCCTGGAACCACCTATCGCCAGACACCAAGCTGCGTGGTTCGTGACGCCGCCACAGGCAATCTTCATCCTGGCTACACTCCCAGTCCCACAGCTGAGCACCTTCGCCTCGCCTCCCTGCTGTGGCTGGCAGGCAGACACCGCCGCCGCTCACAGCTCACAGCAAAGGGGCCAGGCGTAGATGCTTAGCCGTGGGAGTCACCGCTCACCGCTCACAGCATGCACACGGCGGCGAAGACGGCCGCGGAGGCGGCCGTCGCGAGCACGCCCATGCGGTGCCAGGCGTCGGCCGCGCCCCGCAGCGGGCCGCTCAGTGGGTTGGTGCCGCTTCCGTTCCGATCGAGGGTGCCCGCCGCTGCAGCGTCTGCGGGGCCAGACGGTAGTCGGGCAGACAAGCAGGGGTTTCATCAGTCCATGTCAATGATCCACCGCCCCGGGTGCACCCTGCGCCCTCTTCAACATACGGCACCGCCGCAACGAGCACACTGGCCACAACGGCACCGGTATCCACAAGTCATTAGGAAGCACATGGAACATACTGTCGGCATCCCACCTGAGTCCAAGGCGGCGTCCATGGCGGCCATCTGAGCCGCCGCCGCCTCCCGCCGCTCAGCCGCCATCGCCATGGCGCCGGCACCGCCGCCACGCGCCACCACCCGCACCCGCGCAGCCGGCTCACAAGCCTCCGCGGCCGCGCCGCCGGCGGCCTTGCCCGGCAATGTGCCGCTGCCGCCGGCCGCCTGGCCCCCACCGCCGCCGGCCGCAAGCGCGCTGCCGACGCTGGCCAGGCCCTGCAGCTGCAGCTGCGTGCTGCGGCTCGAGGTGGAGTCGTCGGAGCCCAGCGACGCCAGCGCCACCGCCACGTGGCCGGCCTCCTCCGCCAGCATGGCCCAGTCCAGCTCCAGAGGCGCTTCAGCGGAAGAGCCGTTGCCGAGGTCCGCGCTGGCGAGCGAGCCGTCGCTGGAGCTCGCCTGCGCCGGGCAGGGGGGGAGCCGGGGGGAGGCGGCATCAGGGCAGGGCAGGGCACGGCGGGCAGGGCAGCGCAGGGCGGGGGCAGGGCGGGGGCAGGGCGGGGGCAGGGCGCCCGCGGGGCGGTGCCTCATCGCGGCTGCGCCGAGGTCCCAGGGGGCTCGCGCGCCCGCTGTGCAGCCCCGCCTGCGCCCGCACGCAGCCGCACCTGCTGCGCCGCCAGCAGCGCCCCCGCGGCGCTCATGAGGTCCTCCGCGCGGCTGTCCAGCTCGCCGCGCAGGAAGGGGCTGGGCGCGGGCGAGGCGGCGTCGGCGTCGCTGGCCTCACCACCCGACTCGCTGCTGGCGGTCAGCTCGCAGGGCGCTGCTAGCGTGGCGGGCCCTGCGGCCGCGAAGAGTAGGGGCGTCCGAGGCGTCAGCAACGGCCTGCTGCACTGCGGCTGGACGCGACCCACGTAACCCCCCGCGTTCCCGGCCTAGACCGGCTCCCTAGCGGGGCCCGACCCACATGTCCGCTGCACTGGGGTCGGCAGCCTCTACACCACACAGCCTCTCCGACTCAGGCTCATGCCCCCACACCCCAACTTGCGCCGCGCTGAGCCCTCGCCCTTTCCCGTCCCAGAGGCCCCTCTGACGCGCTGTGCCCCTCTGTCCACTAGCCGGTCCGCCCCACGCTGGCTCCAGGCCTGCACCCCCTCCAGCCCATGGGCCCGACCCACATGCCCATCGACTCCCGCCCCCCCCAATGACCCGCGGCACTGTGTGCACCCTCTTGTCCATTCTGCTCGGCAGCCCGCCTCACCCTCGCTCCAGGCCTGCACCACGTTGGAGAAGGAGATGCGGCGCAGCACACGCGGCAGCTTGACCGAGTCGATGGCCAGCAGCAGCAGCTGGTCGTCGTCCTCGACGCCCTGCGCCGTCTCGCCCTCGGCGGCGGACGAGGAGGCCGGCGCCGACGACGCAGGCCTGTGCGGAGGCGGCAGCGGCGCGCAAGAGCACATCAGGCGGACGGTGGCAGGCCAGTCCCAAGCAGCCCCAAGGAGTCCTCGCGCCCCCGCACGCTGCATTGGGTCGCAGTGCAGTGCGCGCGGTCCCTCTTCCTGCGCGCCCCAGGGACCCCTACCCCTGCGCCCCAGGCTCCGATGCCCGGCCCCGCGTGCCATGCGCCACGCACCGTGGCCGCGTAGGCGAGCCGTGCAGCAGCTCCTCCAGCTGCGACACCGCGCTGCTTTCCTCCGCCAGCGCCTCCGTCAGCCGGGCCGCCTCGGCCGCCTGGCGCCGCCGCTCCAGTGGCTCCAGAGGCACCTGGGGCGCGGGAGGCGAGGGAGGCAGGGCCGACGACGGCTTGGCCCATCAAGCTTGGCCCATCAAGTACTCAAATACCATGCATGACGCAGGCAGGGCTACTGCACCCGCAGCGGCGGGTGTGCACGCAGGGCGCGGTGGGCGCACGCGGGGTGCGGCTCGGGGGGTGCCGGTAGGCGGCAGGCGAGCTACTTTGCGGAGCACGCCCGCTGCACCAGCCACGCACCTGGCCCGCGTCCTGCGCCGCCTTGGACTTGCGGCGGCGCAAGAACTCCAGCGTAGCCTTGCCCGTCTCATAGGCGTCTGGTGGGTGCAGGATTGCCGAGGGGCACACGGGTCACCGCACACCTAGAGTGACCTTGCCGGGATCTTGTTGCCATCAGGGATGGGGCGAAGAAAGGAGCGGGACCCGCTCGGCGCGCCCCACGGATGCACCGTACCGTAGATTTACAAAATTGAGGACTCAACAATCGATTCGATTGACAGTATCGATTCTATCAACCGAGATGCAATGAGCCCGCGCGTGCATGGTTCACACACGGCGTTGTGGGGCGGCAGTGTTCTGGCGGGGCGGCAGAGTGGCGGCCTCGCAGCGTACGCACCCTGCAGGCTGGAGCGCGGCAGCGCGAGCTGCATCTGCGTGCTGGCGGTGCTGTCGAAGGCGCACGTGAGCCACACCACCACCTCCACGGGCACGTCGGAGCCGTCGTCCTCGGCGCATACCACGCGGTTGGAGCCGCCCTCCCAGCGCACGTTGTGGCCCTCGCACACAATGATCTGCCGCGGTTGGACAGGCAGAGGCAGGCAGACGGGCGTGGGCAGCAGCCGGGGTTGGGTGCGCTGGGCCGACGCGGGGAGCACGGCGAGGGCCTGCACGTGCCAAGGCAGCGTCCAGCGTCCAGGGCGCGGCGCCGCGGAGGGCCGCAAGACGAGGAGAGGGGGGCTGCGGCTGCACCCCCGACAGCGCTGGGACGCCACCCGGCGAGGGCGCACCTTGAACTCGAAGGACTGCTGCGGCAGCGTGCACTCGATGCTCCACTCGTGGCCCTCGCTCCAGCTCATAGTCGGGGCCCCGTGTGGGGCCCAGCTGCCCAGCTCCGGCAGCGAACCCACCACACGCAGGACTTGCCTGGCGCACGGCGGAAGCGTGGAAGGGCGCGGCACACGGCGGAAGCGTGGAAGGGCGCGGCAGGGCGTTTCAGGCGCGTGCGGCGGACGGCCGTGTGGAGCTCGGTGCTCGGCGTGGGGGTTTCGTGGCAAACTGAGCATCGCTGCCGCGGGCTTGCGGAGGTGCTCGTTTCGCGGTGGGGCATAGTTGCGGTTGCATGGCGTCGAGCTCACCCCATGTGTGTGACGTATTGCGGCACGACGAAGCGGTACCGGACCAGCGGTGGCGGTTTGGCGAGCGCCGTGGACCCCGAGGCGCTGGCGGGGACCAGCCCGGCCTCGGCGGTCTGAAACGCAAATACCTGGCCAAAAAGGGCGGCCGCAAGTGGGTAAGGGTGGCCGCGTGTGAGTGTGGAGAGAACACAGTTACGGGTGGCGGGGAGCTTCCGAGAAACTGGGGTGGAGGCATGCGTGGCGAGGCCCAGAAGCAGAACAAGCGACGCAGCCCACAGCAAGGAGAGGATGGCGCAAGCTGGGCTCCAGATGATAGATGTTATGAGAGGGCGACGAGCGGCTGTGAAAATGCGCTGGACGCTGCGACCCAGGCAAACTGTCGAGCGATGAATCAAGAAGGGCTTGGGCCTCACCCTTGGACTCCGGGCCCGCTTGCACCCAGCTATAGAGCAGCACATTGCGCTGCGCTGTGCGCGAACCTTCTCCGCACCTTGACGCCTAACCGGCCTTGGGAAGACTCAGGCCAACGCCCGGTCGCCGCGAAACGACCGCCTCCATTCTGGACAAGGACTCGAGGAGAAGCATTCGTGCGGCCCTGGACAAGGCAAGGTCTTCGCACATGGCCGAGTTTGACGCCTTTTGAGCCACAGTCAGCGCTGCGCGGGTGCCGCAAAGCCCTCATCACAGTAATCGTAGCCGCAGAATGCAGCTGGAGGAAGTTGTTGAAAGTTGTGCAACAGGCGAGCACAACGGAGTGGTGCGCGTACTCGTGTATAATAGTTGTGCGTGCCGTGTATGAAGAATGAGCCCCTGCAGCGCACTTGCAGTTGCAGCGCAACGCAGCCCTAACGACGGCATGCTGTGGGCCGCACTGCCGTACTCTTCGCATATGCGTTCGGTTCTGCGCCCAACGCGGCGCAGGGGCGCCTTGATTGTGAGCGCTGCGCGGCAGGTAGTGGTTTTCCTGCAGAAGGTCACGCCAGGTGGGTTACGTTACTGGAGTCTGGTTACTTTAAGCCCGTGCAGCGAGGTGCAGCGCCGCGCAGCGACAGCCCCGCGTCGCCCCTCGACTGCTCACGGCCTCCCGCGGCACTTTCATGTACAAAGCAGGGGTCACCCCTGATACGAAGAGCACTGGAAGGCGCTTTTCCCATTACTCCCGGGCGTTGTCCCCGCTCACATACAGAAATACACCGCCACCGCCTTACACTATAGCAGAGACACCAACGCACATAGCAACCCGCAACGCACATCCCCCTTCTGCACATACCCGCCTCCCGCTCTGCTGCGGGACGAAGACCCGCCACCAAAAGTCCTGACTCACACAGCACTTGCCGTCTGGGCCTTCTTGCCAACTACACTTGTGCCACGAGTTGCTTCGAGGGCATATGCGGCATTGCAAACGCATTGCAACAGCATCCAATCCTCCGGCCCCTCCTTCCACAACCACGTGCCACCACGCCGCCCCAACGCCATCCATGCGCAAGCATTTCTCTGCTCACGTCCGTAACCTGCCAAGCTCCGAGCCCTCATTAATGCTTGGGTGTCCGCCGCCGGCATCCCCCACCCCTCTGCGCTCGCCCTTCGATCCCGCGCCGCCCCCCGGGGGGTCGCGCTCACCGCAGCCAAGCCACCAGCACGGCTCCCGCCCAGTACCAATAGCAGCGCAGCCACCACTGCGGTACCACCCCGCCCCGCCCCTGCCCTCAGCCCGGCTCCTGCGCAGCCCCGGCCCCGGCCCCAGCGCCTGCTGCCGCGCCTCAATTTGTGCTGATGCCTCCATGCCAGGGGGGAGCCCAGCCTTGCCAGCAGCGCCAGCGTGCCCCGCGGCGCTCCCGAAGTTGCGGGCGGCGGCGGCGTAAGCCTCACGCTCCTCCTGGGGAGCAGGGGGCAGGGCGGCGAGTTGCCGGGTGTGCCCGGGGAGACGCGAGTCGCGATGCGTGCATGGCACTCAGTGTGGAGGTGATGTCGCAAAGGCCGGAGCGTGGGGCGGGACACAGTGAAGCTTGGGTGCGGTCCCCAGCCACCGGCCCACAGACCCGGGCCATGACGCGAACTGGTGACATGCACGTGACTTGACACGCTCAACAACTGCCATGCCGCCACCCTGGACCCACCCCGTTTGCTCCCTTCATGGCAGCGCCCGCCACTGACCCCTGGCCACGCCGTGTCGCGCGCAACCCCCGCCACTCGAGCGCCTCATCGCAGCCGCCGTGCAGTGCAGTGGCCTCGGCCGCCGCAGCGGGCCACCGCCGGCCAGCGCCGCCCTCCTGCCCGCCAGCCGCCGGCTCCTCCCCAACCGGCGCCATGTTGTCGTCGTCGTGCCAGCAGTCCAAGGCCCACATCGCCTCGTCAGCCGCACCCAGCACCTCCTCCAGCTGCAGCATCAGCATCAGCCCCATGTCGCCGTGCGCTGCCACCGACCGACACCAGGCCGCTGCGGTCCCACACCCACACGCGTGTGGGGTACTGTTCTACTTGACATATGAACCGACAGCGGCCGCCGCGCCGCCGCGTGCGCCGGCAGTAGCACCCCCAGCACCCAGGCCGCCACCCCGCGCTGCGCGTCGCGGCTGCCGGCCCCCCTTCCCCAACTTCAGGACCATCCGTAAGGCCCCCGCCTCTGCGCCGCGCTGCAGCAGCCGCTGCAGCGCCGGCAGCTCGCCCGCGTGCAGGCGCCGCTCCTGCACAGCGGCTGCCCCGCGGCGCCGTCAGGGACCAGCCACTCCAGCGCGGCCGTGTAGCCGCACGCTGCCGCATTTGACAGCAGCTCGGGGCCGTCGGAGGTGAAGCCGCGCTGCCGCAGCCGCACCGGCGCCTCGGGCCCGATCAGCCCGAGCAGACCTTCAGCTGCCCCGCGCCGGCCGCGGCTTCCATGGCGCCAGAGCTACGCCCGCAACCTCCGTCCCTGTCGCCACGTTGGGCTGGTCGCCAATGCGAGCCAGTAGTGGCGACGACGCCATAACGCCAGGGCCCGCATGGCGCCCGGGGGAGCCAACTTGGCGCAGAAAGCGTGGTGCGGTACGACTGCGAGCACCGCTGCTATAGGCCTGGCAGGTGTTGCTTCTCGTTTTCGCAACGAGCCTTAATGTGCCCAGGGTATGGGTGAGATCGCGGTGTGGCTCCATCACCTTGAGGACAAGCTCAACGCAGCACATGTAGGTGAAGCGGAACAAGGTTTTTCGGCTTTAAGACATCAAAGCTTTCCATTTTGGGGCATCCTCATGGGATGTAGCGGCGCTAGGCGGCGAGCTTCTGCGCCGTGGCAAAACCCTTGGAAGGACCCCAGAGGTGGCGACAGGCACCCAAGCACCTCGTAACACGCCCACCCACCCCTGAAGGCCGCACGCCCAGCATCCTGCCCCATGTACTCAAGCACCAAAAGCGACTCGACATCATGGATGCAAAGGTATCTGGGGCCATTGGCGATGCGACCTGTTTCAGCGAGATTACAAGCCACACGGCTCAGGGTGCCCAAACCGCTCACCTGCCCCATCCGCTGCTCCCATGTCTCGCTACCATTTCAGTGCCGGACAGAGGGCTTGTTCAGCCCCTTCGGCCGAGTACCGTGCAGCTCCTTAGCACGCGCACACACGCCTAGCCGCGAAACGGCCGGCAGCGAGGCGCCACCGCACGTATGGACGCAAGCCATGGCCAGACACACACAAGCCGCACACCCACTAGTACGCATTCACGCCTCCTACCGAGTCCCAAGAACCACGCCCCCCATCCGCCGCACCCAGACCGACGGTACACACATACGAGGATCGCCGTCGCCACGACCGGTTGCCTGGAGGCACACCATGCGTGCCCCTTGCAGTTATACGGTAACTAGTACCCGGATCACCGCCCGCCAGTTCGCCCGCGCACTGCACAAAAGCAGCCAGTCGCCCAGCCCGTGATCTGTAAGGGGCGCTTCCAGGGCCCAGGCCACCGCAGCGCACCTACCTCCCTTGCCAGCTCCCCCATGAACACACAAGCACACGGCAGGCACGCACGGTCACATCCCGTAATGCGAGAAAGCATACCCACTTGAGGCATCGGTTACGACCGGGCCGTGATGATGCGGTTTCCTGGACCATAGCAGCCCCATGCGAACACTGCCGGAAAGCGTTGCATGTGGTGCACATGATCCGCCCCTACCACTCAGCCCGACACGAGCCGCATTCGCGCATAGTCAGTCGTCTTCGCTCGTTGTCCTGCCACAGTAGTGCCCCGCGCTTCAGGCGGCCCTTCAGCCGCCAGCGGCGCACACGGCCGCTCCACCCAGCTTGTGAAACCCTGCGCCCGGACACAGCACAACCGCCATAGCCGCCCAGGCGACTGCCCCACCCCACCCCAGCCAGCCCACCCAAACCCACCCCAGCGAAGCCCCACCCAGCCGCATCCGCTGAAGCCGCCGAGCGAACCCCAGCTCCTCACGCCAGTGCAGTGGCGTCTCCGGTCCGCAATGCAGCTCAGCCCGTGGGCCGCGCCGGCCGCACCGACGGCGCCTCGGCCGGCGGCGCCGGCCGCATCATGGGGGCCGCCGGCACCTCGCCCGGCCCCTTGGCGGCCACTAGGTGGCCGGCCGCCGCCGCGCCGCCGCCGGGCCTGGCGCCCATGGACACTAGGCCCGCATCAGAGGTGCGCATGGGCTGCGCCTGCACAGCGCGCGCCCTGCCGGCCGGCGACACCACCGCCGAGCCGTAGCCATTGGCCTGCACCGCCGGAGGGCCGCTGGCTCGGACCGACAGCTGCGGCAGGCCGATGCGCGCGCCGGCCGTGTTGGCGCCGTGGGAGACGGTCGTCGAGCGCCGCAGCGAGGGGCCGCCGGCGGCGGCCTCGTCGGGGGTGGCGGCGCCGTCGGCGCCGCCGCTGGGGCCGCCACCGACGAAGTTGTTAGAGGAGGAGCGGGAGGGGATGAAGGGCGACACGCCCGCGGAGCCGCCCGGAGCGCCGCCGCCCGAGCTGTTGCCGTGTGAAACGGTCGCGCTGCCGCTGGGTGCGCCGCCGACCGAGTTGGCGGCGCCGCCAGCGGCCCCCGCCACCGTCGGCGTCGACTGCTGGTCGCCGGGCGTGCCGGACAGCGACGCCGCCGTGCGGCGCGTGCTGAGCGAGCGGAGCATGCTGCGGAGGATGCTGGTGGGGCCGTCAGCGAGCGTGTGGCGGCGGCTGGCGGCCGCCGCCGGCGCGGCGCCGCCAGCAGCGCCGGTCGGCGTTGACGACGGCGACCCGGCAGTGCTGCTGTCGGCGCTGCTGGCGCTGTGGCCCGTCTCCTGGTTCTTGTCCAGGTTGATGTACAGGTTCGACACGGGCCGCGACATGAGGCCGGCGGCGGCGGCCGCCGCGGCGGGCGTCGTCACGTGCTGAGTCGTGAAGGAGCGCATCTGGCCAGCCGTGGGCGCGGCGGGCGTGGGCAGGTTCTCCCGCACGCCGGCGCCGCCGCGCAGCGTGCCGCCGGCAGGGGCCGCCGAGCCATCGGCGGCGGCCGGGGGCGTCACGTTGAGCGACATGGCGCTGGCCGTGGCGTGCAGTTGGCCGTGGTGCGCGGGGTGGTGCGGGCCGGCGTGGTGGTGCGCTGCCGCGCCCGGCGGCGGCGGGGAAGGGTAGTGTGGCGCAATGTGCCGCGCCGGCGCCGCCGCAGGGACCGGCGCCGGCGCTGGCGCCGCCTGCGGCGGCGGCACCTGCAGCTGCATTGCACTGCGTCCCAGCGGCGAGTGGTGGAACGGCGGCGCGTGGCCGCGCGGGTGCGCGGCGGCGGCCGGCGACGGCGCCTGGCCCTCTTGGCCGCCCGACGCGCTGGTCGAGGCCTCCGACGGCGCGGCGGGCGCCACGGGGTGCACGCCCGGCTCGGTGACAGACGACAGGCGCGAGGAGCGGCGCGGGCTGGGGTGCAGCGCCGCCAGGCCGGTGCCAACCGGCGGCACGTGCAGGCCGGGCACCGATTGGCGCGCCGGCGGCGCCGCGGCCGGCGGCGCCGCGCACACAATGCCCTGCTCCTCGTCGCTCTCGCCCTCCTCGCGCAGCAGCTGGTCGCCGCCCTCGTGCGTGTGCGACATGCGCGTGAGCCTCGAGCCGGTGGCGGTGGAGCGCCGGCGCATGGGCTGCGCGGCGTACGGCGCGCCGCCCGCCGTGCCAGAGGCGGTCGCGGTGGGCGAGACGGCGGACGCGGCGGCGCCGAAGCCGGCGCCGGCGCCGCCGCTTGCGGCGGCGGCGCTGGCGCTGGTCGGGGTGCTTGCTGGTGACGGCGAGGTCGACGTGGCGCCGGCGGCGCCGGCGGCGGGCGCTGCGGCGCCGGGGGCTGGGAGGCCGGGGTTGACGACGCTGATGCGGGCCACGCGCATCACGGCGGTGTCGGCGGCGGCGCCCGCGCGGCCGCCTCCGTAGATGCTCACATTGTGCTCCGACGCACGCTTGTTGTGCTGCACGATGGTGGAACCCGCCTTGCCATGCACGGGCGCCGGCGCTGGGGCCTGCGGGGGCGGCGGCGGCGAGGCGGTTGAAGTGGGCGCCTCGGCGATGTGCCTACATTGGTTACCCGAGCTGCTGTCTCTGTTTCCCAGCCCCGAACCGGCCCCTTTCTGGCCCCCCCCGTGACTGCCTCCGCGGCCCCGCCGGCGCGACGTGCAGTCCCCGTGAAAGCCCACTACCCCTGCCCAGCACACCCGCCCCTTACGGCCCCCGCCCCAAGACCCCCACCTGGTGCGCCAGGCCCGTGTCCGTGCTGGAACGAGTGCCAGAGGCCGGGATGACCGTCAGAGAGGCCCGCATGGGGGCGGCGCCGGCGGTGGCCGCCGCAGCCCGCTGCTGCTGCTGAGCCGCTGTCGCCGCCGCCGCCGCTGCGGCGGCCTCGGCAACGTTTTGAGGCTGGGCCGGCGCGGCAGCAGCCGGGGCAGGGGCGACCGCCGCGGGCGCTGTGGTCGCTTCCATGGGGACGGCGTTGGGGCGAGCGGTTGTGGCCGCAGGCGGCGCGGCAGCCGCGGCGGCCGGCGTAGCCTGGGCGGCCGGCGCGGTCTGCTGCACGGTCTGCGCCCAGCTGTCGGGCGGCGGCCGGCGCGCGGCCTCCGACGGCGGCGTGGGCACAACCTCGGGCGCCGATGGGGCATGCGGCCGCGGCGCGGGCACAAGCACGGGCGCCTCCTTGGGCGCAGCGGACAGGGCCGCGGCGGCCGCCGGTGCAGGCATCGCGGCTGGGTGCTGCGGACCGGCCGGTACGGCGGGGACGTGCAGCGGCCCGGGCAGGGTGGCGGACGCGGAGGCGTTTGGGGCGGTGGGCGAGGCCATGGCGGGCGGCACCAGCACGCTGGGCGGGCCATTCAGGGCGGGCACGCGCTTCTGGCGGATGGGCTCGAAGTAGGGCGAGCGCATGACCTCGTCGGCCGTGGCCCGCTTCAGCGGGTCGGGGTTGAGGCACGACAGCAGCAGGGTGACGGCCGCCTCGCCATATGGGTGGAACCTGGGGGCGGGCGCGTACGGCGGGGATGTGGAGAGATGCGGTGGGGATGTACGCCTCGCACAGCAACGCCGGCACTTTTCGCGCCCACCGTCCAGCTGGCCAGAGCACCCAGCTCCAGGGTGATACTCCTGTCGATCCCTTTGCGCCCCGCCTCACCTCTGCTGCAGCGCGACGGCCCAGTTGCGCGGGTTGCCGGTGCGCAGCTGCACGCCCACCAGGTGCGGGTTGGTGAGCGCCTTGGCCAGCAGCCGGTTGGGCAGGTGGCCAAAACAGGCCACGATGAGCGCCAGCTGGTCCATGTTGGAGGCGCCGGGGAACAGCGGCTGGCCGTTGAGCAGCTCCGCAAACAGGCACCCTGGTGGGGCGGGGCGGGTGGGGGTGGCGGTAGGCGGAAGGAGCGGGACAGATGTTAGCGCGCAGCCCGCGGGCAGCCGGCTAGCATAGCACGCGTGCATGTGCGCTACCATATTTTTTGCGGCAGGCGCAGCAGGGCGGTCTCACCCAGCGCCCAGATGTCGACAGCCGCCCCGTAGTCGGCGCCGACAACCACCTCTGCAAGAGCAGCGCAGCAGCCACAGCCGAGGCGCACAACCGTCAGTCCAGAACTCGCCACGCGACCCACTTCACCGGCATGCCATGGCCCCCGTCAACTCGTGTGCAGCAAGAGCCGCCGCTTGCATGGCGTTCACGCGCTGTACAAAACGTGTGTGACCTGGACCCCAACCTCCGTCCCGTTCTTAGGGCGGCCGTGTGCCGCAGTGCCCCCGCCTGGCGGACCCACCAGGCGCGCGGTACCAGCGAGTGGTGACGTAGCTGCTCATGTCGGCCTGCTGCCCCGCGGGCGGCAGGTCGCGAGCAAACCCGAAATCACAGAGCTTAAGGTCCCCCGCGGCGGTCAGCAGAATGTTGGCCGGCTTGAGGTCGCGGTGGATGATCTGCCCAGGCACAGGGGTAATGCGGCTCGTTGGAAGGGTGCAGGGAAGGGAGCGGCACGCTGATCCTGACCGCAAACATGGCAACGTGGTTCAGCCCACATGGCTTGCGGTATCAAATTCAAGACCCCATGGCTGTGTCATCCATGCGCTGCTTGGCAGCCACCGTTGTGCAATAAATCATCGACACGCATCGCAAGACCGCCGATCTGGTCTGGGGTCCGTGCATGTAGCCAGCCAGCGCCCCTCCCAAGCCTAGAGCTGTCGCTGCGCAGCGCCAGCAGCTCCCCACATTCACAATTGCTGACCCACATCAACCCACAAGGTGCCTGAATTGGAGCCAGGGCGTCCCTGTGCCAGCCAATCTGAAAACGCCAGCAGCAATGGCCGGCGCTGGATGACCCAAACGCATCGCCAGTCCCGCTATCTCACCTTCTTGCTGTGCAGGTAATGCAGCGACGACGCCAACTGCCACGTGACGCGCATTACATCCACCGGCGGCAGCCCCGTCCGGTGCTTCTTCAACTCCAGGTTCAGGCAGCTGTCCGCGTACTCCATGACCTGAGCGGGGGACCAGATTGCCGGGACACGCAGGAGCTTGCTTAGGCACCATGGCGGCAAGGGCCCATAGGGTTCGCACCGATGGGTCGTGCAGCCATCTACGTTATGCCGAACAAGTCCAATCAAGGGGGATCAGCGTCTATGTCCAAAGGAAACGAAACGTACCAGGTAGACGTTGCCACTCGACTGACTGCGAAACGCCTCAATGACCGACACCACATGCTCGTGCGTCGTGGCACGCAGCAGCTTGATTTCCCGCATGGCCAGATGGTACGCCTGGGTGTTACGCAAGGTAGGGCACGAAGCTGGCGCATAGCACGGCGAGGTACTCCTGTGCACAGCTGCTGTGGCTTGCCCCCGCCCCTGCCATAGCGCACAGCATGCGGGCAGTACCCAGCTCTTGCCCCGCCACGGCAGGCATATTTCCTGCTCCTCCACACAGCCTAAACAGGCGCAAAGTTCCCAGGCACCCCGCTCTGCAACAGAAGGTTGGGGTAAAGCCTGCTGGACGAGCGGGGGTCCCGCCTCACCTGCGAGTCCTTGTTCGCATCCTTGAACTTCTTGATGGCGACAAGGCAGTCCCTCTCCCGATCGCGGCACAGCCACACGTGCCCATAGCTGGGGAGCGGAGGTAGAGCACATGCGCGTTGGGCATGACCATTGGTGTAACCCCCAGCAGGCCAGCCTGTCACCTCACCTGCCCTCGCCGAGCGTCTTGATGTACTCGTATTTCTGCGCAGCATCCAAGCATGCGGCAGCGAGGAGCGTTTCCAAGCATTCGCTTCCACTGGCACGAGTTGAATGCACCGGCAACTCAGCATACCTTAGCAGCGTCCATGTCTCGCCGTTATCTTGGCGGCCTCAAACCGAGAAGACGCGCCTGGCCGCCTCGCAAGGAGCGCCGCTCCACGCGTGGCTTGCACACGCTGATTCGAGTCAGCTACGCTATTTGCGCCATAAGAGCACGGCGCAGCAACGAAGTTGGCAGCCGCTCGCGGCGAGAAGCCGGGCAGCCAGTGCCACAGTGCCTCCTGCTGTCAGCGTCCTCTAAGCTGTAAAACAAGGAAATGCTACGGGGCTGGAGGCGCTAGTGAAACTGTGCTAAGCGAGGTGGGTCTCGCGATTGTTGCCTCATAAACTGCTGACCACGGCCGTGTCAAAACTTTGCGGCCCGCGGAAATGTAGTTGTGTGATGAGTAGCGCAAGGCCCCAGGGCTGAGCTGTGGAGGAACGCTAGACCGATCCTGAGGCACGAATGACAGCAGCTGCGCAGTGTCTACTGGAAGTTGTGCCAGTTGAATTGATTCTGCGGCTAAGCGAAATGGCTGTCCAGGCACCCTTGCAAATTCAGGCACTCGGCACAACGGGTTTCTCGCCGGACTCCACAGCAACACCCTCTCGGCTGCAGGTGTGAACCCCTATCATGCTTGAGATGGCGCAACACGACGGGGCTACGGCAGCACGCCGGTGGCCCAAGGGTCGAAGCAATGGTACGGCCGTTCTCCCAGGCGCCCCGCGTAAACTTGGCGGTCGCTGCGGACCGGAGGCCGCACATGCCGACCCCTAGCACATCGCCTAGGGCGCCGGCGCCAGCGCCAGGGCCCGTCGCTGCCCCACCTGTCCCTCCTGTCCCTACGTCTGTGAAAAAAGCCGTGTGGGGCACCAGTCCGGCCGACGACAGCGGGCCCAGGAGGCCCCCCATCGGCATCCTGAGCAGGCCTGTCGCTCTGTGTGCTCACCCGCCGCGCCGAGTGCAACGCGCCGGTGACGCCTCCCTGTGCGCCAGGCTGCGCTGGTGGCTGCAGGGCACACTATGATGGTCTGAGTGCGGGATTAGGGGCGTGCGCCGCTGCAGGTGCAGAATGCAGCGCCAAGTGGCCGCATGCGCCCCTTCGCTACCCGCATCCGGGCGGCGCAGGCGTCAGGGCAAACTTGTGCAGCCTTTTCGGCCACGCTGTGGGCGTGCTGCGCGGGGCGGGTTACTTAGAACTTATAAACGGATACATCTTTCCTGCTTGTTACGCACAACGGCACGAGGCACGACAAACGTGTCACCAGACCTGGTCGTGCCACCGACGGGCCAAGGCGCTTGCGGCCACCTGCACACGGTATCGGCCCCAAGCAGGGGAGAGCTCTCCCCTGGCCCCAAGGTTGCCCACCAACAAAGAACGAGCAAATGGCTCGTTAATCACTTCTGAGCAAACTCAGGCCAGGCGCCCATACACCCTTCCCACACAACTATCTCCGTCTATCTCCTATACATTCAGTCCGGAGTGGCATCGACGCGCTGCTGCGGTCGTTTGGCGCAGTCCGGCAGGCTCAGGGGGTTCAGGGTCGACCCGCCCAGGGTCGACCCGCCCAGGGCCCCTGCCACCTCACGAGGGCGTGCTGCAGTAAGGTGCATAACGCACCGCGCGACGCGGCGCAGCGTACGGCGCTCTAACGCGTGGGCGTTGCGTTGCACGCTGGCAAGAAGCCCGCCCGCAGCAGCCTGCAGCCCGCCGCCCGCCGCCTGCCCACAGAGCATCCGCGCGGGCGTGCCCTCGCCCCGCGCCTCAGTCACGTCGCCGTCACCTCGTGCATGGCTGCCAGCCATCAGCCCACACAAGGCGCCCAAACCCGTGCCAAGCCTACCCCGGGGCGCGCCCTGGCCGCCAGCCGCACCTTAGCTCAGCCAGGCACACACGCTTATTGCGGCCCCGCCCCGCCCCCGCCCAACGACAGCCACCCTACCGCCGCCGCCACCGCCGCCGCGGCCGCCGCCGCCGCGCCCATGACGGCGGCGGTGCCGCCGCAAGCCAGCGCTGATAGGGAGGAGGACGAGGCCGAGGAGGCGCCTTTGCGGCCGCCGGACACGGCGGAGCCCGGCAGCGCGTTGGGGGCCCAGCGTCCGGGCGGCGCCGCGGGGGCCGAGGGCTGCTCCAGCTCTGCCACCTGGTGGGGTGCGGCACATGGGTTTAATACGGGCTGAGTGGATACAGGCGGAGGCCATGATTGACCAATTGTACGTGATCATGGTGTGCTGGATGCGCTGCACGGCAGCCGGTTGGTACCCGCGCGGCCGCAGCGCGGCCCCAACCGACACGCCACCCTATCCCACGGCGGACGCGGACCCCGCCCGGCCCACCTGCGCTCCCTCCAGCGCTAGAAGGTCCCGAGCCCGCTCCGCTGCTGCGTCGCCCGGCTCCCCCTCCAGCAGGTAGTCGCACAGCGCCAGCTGCCCGCCCTGCAGGGTTGGCGGGGCGCGGGGCGTGAGGTGCAGGGCGCATCGCATGCCTGGGGCTGCAGACCTCCCGGCAGATGTTTGTCGCCCAACAAACGCATCACACTTGGGAGACGGAGCGGGCCGCAGCGCTGCGGCACAACAGCACGGCGCAGCAAGCCCCGCCGCACGGCCACAGGCAGCCGGCAGCGCCGCAGCGCGCTCCGCCGCAGCGCTGCGGACCACTGAGTGCCGCCCCAGGAAGTGCGAGCGGCCATGCACCACGGGCGCCCTGCGAGAAGCGCGGGGGCTGGCCGGAGCGCAGGCGCGAGCACGCCCTGCAGCCCGCACCCACGCGTCCCTTGCCCCAGGTAGCCGCCCCTCGCCCCCGCCCGCCGCCCCCACCAGCCACGGCAGCAGCACCCTCCGCGGCAGCGCGACGTCGCAGCCGCCCGCCGCCAGCGCGGCCGCGGGCTGCAGCAGCGGGTGCGGCGGCGCGGGGCCTGCCTCGCCGGCGCCCGTCTCGGCCTCCGTGGCGCGCCCCGCCTCCTCAGCAAGCAGCTCGGCCCGCGCTGTGAGGCTGGCAATGAGGTCAGCCTGGGCGGAGTGGGCGCAAGGGAGGGCGCGGATAAGAGGTCCAGAGGAGCACATGCAGCGGCAACACACGTGACAGCAGGTTGACTGCGGCGAGGGCCAGCGCACGCACGCGGAGTCGTCCCTGGCGCCCCCTCCCAGCCCCTGCTGCTTTGCACCTTGGGCCGGCCCCGCTCCCCGCGCCGCCGCCGCCGCCTTGCGCCTGCCCAGCGCAGCCTGACCGCGGCGCCATGCTGCACACGGCTGCAAGCTTGACAGCGCATGAACAAAGACAGTGCCACAGCCCGGCCCCACCTTGAGCTCGGCCGCTCCGCGCGCCGCCGCTTCGCGCTTGCCGAGGATGGCGAGGCCGCACAGCGCGCCCCGCAGCCGCGCCTGGCCCGCCACCTGCGCAACCGCAGGGTTGCACGTGGGTTCGGTTGCTCGTTGTCGGGCCACGGCAGTGCTGTACCGGCATGGCCCTCTACGATGGCGCCCTCACGCAGGCCGGTCACCTGGGTTGATCCCTGTCAGGCCTTGACCATGCTAAGTACTGCTATGACAGCTCCCTTGGCAGGAGAAGAGACTCACCTGGGTGCTGCTGGCGCTGGGCCCCGACGCCGAGGCGCTGGCGGGCCCCGCGGCCGCGTCGCCCAGCGCAGCGCAGCGCGGCGGCGCGAGCAGCGTGAGGTCATAGAGGGGCAGGGCCAGGCCCAGCGCGGCGGAGGAGGCGGACGGCGAGGCCGCGGAGGCGGAGGCGGCCGGTGAGGCGGCGCCGAGCGCGTCGGCCAGCAGCGCGGCGTCGGGCAGCAGCTCGCCGCCCAGCGTGAAGACGCCGGCCCTGGCGGGGAGGGGGGCCGGAGGGGCGGAGGCGCCGGCGGCGCGTCAGGAGGGTGGTGACCGGGCGCAGCGGGCAGGGCACGGCGGCGCTCCCGCCAGCACACGTGCATGGCCGCCGGTCATTGCGAGCGCGAGCCAACAGGGGCCAGCAGGGGCCAGCAGGGGCCAGCAGGGGCCCGCGGCGTACAAAACTTGCGCCTGCCTGCCCAACAACGGAGCGAGCGCAGGTCACGAGGGGCCGGCAGCGTACGGGGGCCGCAGCAGCTCACCGCACGCGCTCCGCCTCGGCCGCCACCGCGGCCGCCAGGTGCCGCCGCATGGCGCCGCCGCCCTCGCCGCCAACCCCGCCGGCCGCCGGCACGGCGGCCGCCACGTCGACGCCGTGCCAGCAGCGCAGCGCCACCAGGCTGCCTAGCGCGGGGGCGTACTTGAGCTCCACCGGGCGCAGCGCAGAGGCAGAGGCGGCGGCCGGGGATGCGGATGAGGAGAAGGGGGCGGCGGGGAAGGCGCGCAGGGACTGCTTGCGGCTGGCCGAGTCGATGTGCAGCAGCAGCAGCTCGGTGGGCGGCGACGCGTCGGGCGCGGCGGGGGAGGGGGAGGAGGAGGGGGCGGAGGCGGAGGCGGAGGCGGGGGGGGAGGGCAGGCAGAAGGTGCCGAGCGTGGCGAGGAGCGAGGCGAACTGCGGCGCGGCGGCCGCGGCCGCGGACTCGGGGCAGTAGGCGTAGACGCCCAGGACCGACAGCCCTGCGGCGGGGCCGGCGGTCGGAGGAGCGCGGCGTCACATGGCGAGGCGGGGTCTTGCAACTGAGGACCGTAGCAGTCGCGAGGGCCGCGTGGCTGGTTGCGGGCCTCGGCCTCGGCGCGTGGGCAGGCGGGGCTGCGCGAAACAGCCAGGCGGGGCGCTGCTGCCGGCCCCCAGCTGCGCCGCGGGGGAACCCACGTGGCGAACCCACCTCCGGGCAGCATGCGGGCCAGCTGCCGCGCATGCTCCGCCACCCACTCCGACTCGAGGCCCACGTTGACGCTGCTGGCGCTGGCAGCGGCCGCGCGCGCCGCCGAGGCGGGCGCCTTGCGCGCGCCCTTGGCCGGCGCCGGCGCCGTGCCCGCCGGGCCGCTTTCTACCGTTAGCGGCTCCAGCCCATCCTGCAGCGGAAGCGCGCAGGTCGAGGTGCATGGGGTCAGCAGCTGAAGAGAAGCCGGAGCTGGCGGGTCGCGCAGGCGGGGGCGCTGCGCATGAAGCTATTGAAGGGGACGCGCGCGATGGCTGTAGGCTAGACCGCCAGATTGGCGCCTGGCGCCAGCCCGAGCGAACGCTGACCCAGCGCTCACAAGACTGGGTGTCTTGATTGTGCCATACAGCACCGCCTTGGAGCCGCCAGCGTGTCTGCCCACTAGCAGGCCGACCTGAGAAAGCCGGGGAGGGGCTCAGCAGCTGCACGTGTATGTGTGTTGCGAGCGACCGCAACAGAACGCGATAAGCCTCTGGAGCTGACCTCCGGCGGTGCCTGGCGCTTCAGCAGGCCCTCGAACTGCTGTTCGAGCGCCTCGTCCGCTTGGATGGTGCGCAACATTGCGCGCGCTGCAATGGCGCTGGACAGCGCGCGGGCACGTTGTAATTATGCAGAGCTATATTACAGATACTTTGGGCTTACAACGGGGTCGCAAGTGTTGTTTCATGGGGCCGCTCCATGCAGCGACAGCCGACCCGCCGCTTTTGAGGCGCATGTTGGCTTCGAGGTGGGCATAAATACGCGTGATCATATACTGTCACTCGCTTGCTGGCTGTCGCTGCGCGGGTATTGTGCTGCTGTTGGAGACGTCCCGTTTCACAACGCCCTCCGTGGCCTGTAACTCGATTGTGTGGGCGATACAGCGACACATCGCGCTAGTGTGCGCTCATAAATCCCGTGTCGGCGGCACATTCTCGATCTCCCGCGCTTGTTCGCACAATGGCAGCCAACTCGGCGTTCTGGTGCATGGTGGTGCCCCCCAAGGGCAAGTCCACAGTCCAGGAGCTTGAGTCCACCGAGGTAGGCATTCACCCTGTGTCACTCGCGGTTCGCCGCTGACCCCCACGGACGGCGATGGCGACGCCGGGTTGCACACCGGCGCAACGTTCCAGCGCCTTCCCTTCTGCGCCCTCGCTGCCATCGCAGTCTGTGCTCAGCACCATCCACATCACGGGCCTTGCGCTGGGCCTGAATCCCAAGTCGGGCCCGCATGCGGTGACGCTTGAGATGAACGGCGTCAAGCCGGTGATTGCGACGCTGGAGGCGCCGCACACTCGCCAGCACCATGCGGACATTGCCTTGGACCAGGCAAGATGAGCTGCTGCGGTCCTCGAGGACTGTTGCAGTCAGGATCCTGCCGCGGGCACAGCCCAGCCCTGGGGGTTGGGGCCGCGCATGGCTTCTCCCGTCCCCTGGACCGGCTGCGCTGACGGCCTGTGTTTCGCGCGTGGCACGCGGGCCTTTCCCCCTCCCCCCAGACCTTTTACCTGTGCAACCACGGGCCTTCTGAGGTGCACGTGTATGGCTACCAGGTGCGTGCGACTCCGCGGCCAGCCTCCTCGCACAGGCGGCGCCAGGCTCCGCCGCCAGCCCGGCCCCGATGTTGCCCCCCACCCACTACGCGCCACCTCGTTATCGCCGCCAGGCCCAGTGGCTCTGTGCGCGTGTACTGCTGGCGCCTTCCGCGCAGGCGCGAACCCGCCGTCGATCTCCTCTCGGTTGCTTTAGCCGCGCGGGCCCGAGCCTCTGGTTCGGAGATGGCCGACGCGTCCGTAACATCATTGCTGCATGCACTCCCTCGCCGCTCCTGCGCCGGCGCCGCGGCCCCGCAGGTCAGCGCGCCCGTGTACATGGAGGGCTCTGACTCGGAGGAGGAGGACGACGAGGACTATGAGGAGGGCGACGAGGACGAGGGCGAGGACGAGGAGGGCGAGGAGGAGGACAGCGAGGAGGCGCCGCAGGCGCTGCCTCTCAAGAAGGTGCGACACAACACGCAGACGGCGGTGCCAGGCCAGGCTGCTGCGGGCATCGGGCGCGAGCTTCTGGATTGAAAACGGCAAGACTACTTCACAAACGCACACCTACCGGTACACACGTGCATGGGACGTATGCGATGATTTAGAAAACGGGGCCCGCGGCACATGCCTGCTGTCGACGCGTGCGGTGCCGGGATCCAGGACCCAGATGTCGGCCGGGCCGTAGCGGTGGTCCCTGCGGGCGTGGGCGCGTGGCCGCACGGGGTCACGCGCTGCCGTCGCCGCGGACGGCCCGCGGGGCTGGCCTGCGACCGACTGCACCGTCGCGAACCCATGTGTCCTTCCGCATGTGCGATTTGCCGCTGCTGCCGCCGACCGTCGTCCCGCAGGGCGGCAAGAAGTCGGCGCCAGCGACGCCCATGAGCACCGCCACCGCCTCGGACGACGAGGGTGGGTGGTGCAGGACCAGGGGGCCGGGGCCGGGCCCGCCAGCAGAGTCGTTGAGTGCGGACGGGCCGCATGCCGACGGGTTACCTCGGCCGCATGCCGACGGGTGACCTGGGCCTCATGTTGCGTGGGGCGCATGCCAATGCCGGGTGCTGCGGCTGCCACTGCTCGTGCCGCCGGCGCACGCAGACGAGGAGGGCGAGGATGACGACGAGGATGGTATCCCGGCGTTTGACGAGCTCGACTCGGATGACATTATCGGGGCGGGTAAGCGCCCCCTCCTGGGCCGAGCCGTAGCCGAAGGAGCGCAGTGCGGCGCGTGGGGCCGGCCGGTTGTTGTTGTGCCTCGCGGCCCGCTGTGACGGCCCCGCCGCCGGCCTGTGTGTGCCCGCGCAGCTGACGACGAGGGCGACGAGGACGAGGAGGATGAGGAGGGCGAGGAGGACGAGGAGGACGAGGAGGGCGACGAGGATGAGGACGAGGAGATGGAAGAGGCGCCGCCCGCGAAGGCAAGCGTGTGGTGCTCGCCGTCACAGCGCAGGCGCTGCACGGCTGTGCCCATGAGGGCAGCTGGTGCGGTGTGCAGCCCGCGACCGTCCAACGCCTTGGCCGCCCCGCTCCGCTCTTCGCCCAGCCCCCAAGCCTTGCCCGTCCAACGCATTGGCCGCCCCGCTCCGCTCTTCGCCCAGCCCCCAAGCCTTGCCCGTCCAACGCCTTGACCGCTCCGCGCCCGCCCCGCTCCCTGGCTCCTGATTTGGCTGTGTGCGCTCCCTGGCCGCGCAGGTGGGCGGCAAGCGGCCGCCGCCGCAGACGCCGCAGCCGGGCAAGGCAGCCAAGGCGTTCCGCGCAGAGCCGCCCAAGAGCGCGCCGCCCAAGCAGCAGCAGCAGCAGCAGGCGGCCGCCAAGGGCGAGGGCGGCCCCCGCCGCATCCCCGTGACGGAGGGCAAGGCCGCGGCGCTGGCCAAGGGCGGCGAGGCGGGCAAGGACAAGGGCAAGGCCAAGGCTGAGCCCAAGGCTGAGCCCAAGGCCGAGGGCAAGGCCACGCCCGCCAAGGGTGAGCTCAGGCTGCAGGAGCTGTCTCCGCAGGGTGCGGCCGCTGTGCCGCGCACGCCTGCTGACTCAGGCAACCTGGTTATCCCCGCTGCCGCGTGTTGCCAACATGCCTCCCACCGCGGGGCACGCCCCCGTCGCTCCCTGCCACCCAACACCCCAAGGCGTGGCGGCGCCCTCCAACGAGTCCGAGTTCAAGGCGGCGCTGGTGGATGTCCTGGGCCGCAGCAAGGCCGCCGTGTCCATCAGCACGCTGGGCAACGCGGTGCGCAAGCCGCAGTCCGTGTCCATGAAGCTTAAGGCCTTTCTCGAGGTGCGAGGTGGACCGGGCGGCGGCGATGGTGCAGCGCGTACAATCCTGCCAGCTATTCAGGGGCTCGGTCGTTTAGGAGGACCGCGATCCAGGAAGTTTGTTATAGTCCGCTGTTGAGCTGGGACCACCAGCCGAAATGGTCGAGTAGGTGCTAAGAGGTGCGGGGGCGTGGCGTCGCAGGCTCGAAGCCCTGCCAAGTCCTCTCGTGCACCGCCTCCTGCCTAGGGTTCCTGTGGAGATTGCTTTGCGGGCTGTGGCTCCACCCTCTGCTGTGCACCGCCTCCGCAGGCGAACAAGGACGTGTTTGAGATCGGGCCGCAGGGCGTGACCCTCAAGACCAAGAAAAAGTGAGCGGAGGCGTTCGCTTGACCGAGGAGCAGCCGGGAACGCAGCTGGGAGAGAGCGGAGCGCGGCGCAGGAGTGGCGGCCGGCGGCCCCAGGACGTGCAATCGGGGCAGACCGACATGCGCGTAGGAGCTTGGGACACGCCGTACCTTGAGGCTGTACGGAGACAGCCCTAGGGGGCGGGCCGGGCTGCAAACAGATACCGTAACCCGCTCGGACATGGCGGCGAGGGTATGTGGGTATGAGGCGTGGGTGGCCGAGGCAGGCGAGCAGCAGCAGCAGCAGGAGGCGCGCGGGGGAGGTTCATGAGCTGTCGCAGGTGTGTGAGGAGGTGCGCTGCGGTGCTGCGGCTGCTAGTACGTATCGGTAGCAGCGCGCGGCCGGACTGCGTGGCGTGGCGCAGCGCAGCGGGCATTGCATGGCGCACTCGGGACATCGGACACTGGGATGGCATTGCGTTGGCGGCGCAGTAGGTGGCGCGGGCAGCGGGGGTGCTGGCAGCTCCGCCGTGACCAGGCGCCGGGCGGCTGTCGCTGTGATGCCGCCGCGGCCTCGAGCGGCGGCGGCGGGGGCGCTGGCTGTAATTAACGCTGAGGGCTGAGGCCCGGTGCGTGTGGCTTTTTGCGGCCGTGGGGTCCCGCAACGTGCTGCAGCCCGACAGACCGACCGACCGGCCCGCGGCCCCGTCGTGCGGCCCTGCGGCCCCGCGAGCTGCGGTGGCCCAGCAGGCGCCCGCCTGCGCCAGGCTGGGCCTGACGCTGTTGGAGCAGCTGGTGTGGGTGGCCCCCGCGCACAACAGCGCCTGCCTGCCGCCAGGCCGTTTGCGGCGCACTCCCTCGTGCTCCCGCGCGCCGCTGGCGCGGCCGCGAAGCCCCGCTCGAGCCACTCGCATGCGGCTACCGTTCCTGGGCAGCACTGCGACCCGTCCCAGCAGCGCCCAGCACTGCCAAGCTGTAGGCGCCGTGGCTGGCCTTTGCTCACGACATCGCATGGCCACCATGCCAGTGCCGCCAAGCCAGCGCCGCGCGCCCCCTGGCCTTCTCTTCCCCCCCAACACGCACACGGCGTATTTCTATATGTTCCTGTCTCTCAAGTCTCTGGCCACACGGCTAGGCTTTGCAGTCCACGGCATGGGGCACTGCTCCGTCATCATTTCAGCAACCCACACACCCGCCATGGCGCGCATGGCCCGCAGCGCCCAGGGTCCGCCGCAGTCATTCCCTTGTGCACCTGTCAGCGCAGGGAGCCAGCCGTGGCGTGCCTCACTGCGAGGGGGGATGGGGCGGGCAACCCGACTCATAGCGTCTATCATTTGCGATGCGCTGCCGGCCCCTCCCGCCCGCGTGTCAGGGGCAGCCAGCACGGCCCGGCGGGTCAGCTGGCGCCGCAACGCAGCAGCCTCCGCGCCAGCGCGCACAGGCCCCAGCAGCAGCAGCAGGCGCCGCCGCCTGCGCGCGGGAGGTCGCAGCACGCAGCGATCAAGGCATACGGTGGCTGCGAGGGAAGTCAGAGGAGGGAGGGAGGACGGAGAAGTAGCAGTGCATGGACGGCATCTCACGCACCTGCTCCGCAGCCGCAGCCCCAGCCGCAGCCGCAGTCGCAGCCGCAGCCTCGCCCCGCGTCCAGCGGCTGCCGGCCCTGCCACGCGGCCCAGTCCGCCAGCGCATCGAACCTGCCGAGCCACACGCGGCGAGCACGTATGTGCCAGGCAACGCTCGGGGCTCCTGACGGCGAGGAAGCACGGCGGGCATCTACCTACCGCTAACAGGCTCAGCTGCTGTGAAGGGCTGAGCATCGGAGCAGCCCAGCCCCTCTCACCGCGTGACGATGCCCATATGCTCCGCCTCCGCCCACGCCACCCCGAAGCCGTGGCGCTGCAGCCACATCAGTGTGACCAGGTCGGCGTTGCGAGCGGCCGCCGATGAGACCACGGCATCCGAGCCCTGCGGGGACGGCAACCGTGGCGTAGCGAGGTTGTGGGGCGGCAGGAGGCCAAGCAGGACCTCAGGCGCAAGGGAGCTGTGGAGGGAGGGATGGCCGGTCGGGGGCTTACCCTGGGGCGAGGGCAGCGCGCCCGGCGCAGCGCCTCGAGAGCGTCGACGCAGCCGGCCGCCGCGGCCTTCCCCCAAGCGGCCGCAGCCATGGGGCAGCGCCAGGTACTCAGCGCGCACAGCACAGGGGCGCTGCCGGCCGCAGCCGCCGCAAGCCACACGCCCTCCGTCAGCCAGGCCGCTGCGCCGCGGCCGCCGCCCTGCTGCCGCAGCCAGTGCAGCACCGCCAGGTGCCCTCCAGCGGCCGCCTCCACCGCCATGGCCCCGGCCCACTCAAGCAGCGGTCGCGGCGCGCCACGCCCTCCGCCGCCGGCGGCTCCGCGTCCTCGTTTGTCGACCGCTCCGCCGCCGTCGTCGTCCGCTGCTGCCACCGCCGCCGCCAGCGCCTCCAGCCCCGCAACAAAGCCGTGCCGCGCCATCGCCAGTGCGCACCGCTCTCCCTGCACCAAGGCTGGGCCCCGCCACCGGCCCTCGCCGAGCACACACGCCAGCAGATCGGCATCGTGCCGTAGCGCCGCCAGCTCCAGCAGCGCGGGGTGGAAGGCATAGCCCCGGCCGGCCAGCCAGCGGTAGCGAGGCGACAGGTCCAGGCCCGCGGGGGGCGCCTGGCTCCAGCCCGCCCTGCTCCAGTGGCACAGCTCCGATACCTCGGCCAGGGACCCGGGCGGGGCCACGCCGGGCAGGGCCTGCAGCCAGCACGCCTTGTCCTCCCAGTCGGGCGAGGGGCCCAGTAGCGCTGCCTACACACGGGGAGGGGGCTGGGGCGTGAGCGGGAGGGCCGAGGCGGCCTGGATGGACTCGGCAACCCTTGTTCATTCAGCCGACCACGCCCCGAGCAGCCCAACCGCACCTGCAGCGCCGTCGGCACCCATAGCGGCGCCTGACCGCTGCCGTCACCGCCAGTCGCCGGGAAGAAGGCGGCGTGCAGGTGCCGCAGCAGCGGCAGCGGGCAGCCCTGGGCCGCTGCCACCAGCAAAGCGCGAGCCATATCGCAGTCCTGGACGTCTTGCAGACCCCACGCTAGCTCAGCGTTGGGATCGTCCGCCTCCTCGTCATCGTCGTCATCGCCGTCGGTTTTGTCCGCCGCCGCCGCCGCTTCGTCGGCACTGCTGTCGGTCGCCGCCACCGCCTCGGCCCCCGGCGGCGCCGTGCCCTCCTCCCAGGGCGCCCGCTGCGGCCCAGGCTCCAGGGGTGGCGGCGGCCGCGAGCTGCGCAGGGCCACGTAGCGGCGCAACAGCCACAGCAGCAGCTCTGCGTGGCCGTGTCTGGCGGCCGCCGTGAGGCCCCACCAGTGCTGGATGCGTAGGTGGCTCAAGGGGCCGTCCCACCCACACCTGGGATGGGCGATGGACGGGCGGCAAACATACCGTTACCCCAGGTTCATGGTCTGCATGTACCGAGTGCCGAACTCGCATGTCACGCCATGCCGACTGCCGTACGTGGTCTCACATGGAGTGGGTGCAGTAGCGGTGCACAGGCGCCTGAAGCACCGCGCGCACGACGGCTCTGTGGTTGGCGGCCGCCGCAGCGCCAATGATGCGTTGCCCCGGCAGTCGGCTGCGCGCTGCGGCCCACAGCAGCAGGGCCAGGTGACCCCCACGGCCTGCTCCCGCCGCTGCGACAAGGGTCAGGGTGGGCGGCGCGCGGCACGCGGACATGTGCTGTTCTAGGATGGAGGCTGAGTGAAGGGCAGGGCTCAGATGCGCGCTTCGTTTCCCAAAGCCGACGCCACTGCTGGGCCATCCACCGCGGGCTCCAATGTACGCAGCGCCCAAACGCAGCAGCACCGGTGTGAGCCCGGCCGCTATGGCCCCGCGCCCGGACCCACAGCCCACAGCGCTCGCACCCGCCTCGCCGAAGAAGCTCTTGCCGGGGCTCCTCTCGTGCATCCATTCGAGCAGCTGCACGTGCCCGCAAGCGCCGACGCTTCCCCAGGCGGCCTTGGGCAGCGGCACGCCCGCGGCCGCCCACGCAACCTGAAAGGTGTCAAGGCGCCCGCTGCCTGCCACCGCCACGACCAGCTTCTGACGTAGCTCGTACGACAGACTGTGGACAGCGCCGGGGGCGGCCCAGCGCTGCTCGAACACGGCCAGGGCGCACGGCTCCGAGAGCCGGATGGTGCCGGCATGTGGGACTCCTCGCAGCGCCGATGCCGTCGCGCGACACGTCGACTTGAACTGGCATGCATCGTTGGTGGCCAGGCAGCTAGCGATGTGGCCAAGTGCCGCGGCCGGCAAATCCGCGAGTATCGTGTCGCGCATGCCACGGACCCACAATGTGTACATGCGGCACAACTAGACCATAGCCATATAGTTGTTGTGCATGAGCGGTTTAGCTTAGTCGGAGAACGAGCGCGCGATAAACCAGCAAGTCTGTTCCACGGTACGTGCCGTTCGCCGACCACCCCATGGGCGCCCGCTGCTGCCGAACAGCTTATTACAGTTATATATACCAGCATGCAGATACGTCAGCTGCAGCCAGACAATAAGGCCGCTGTCGTGCGGCTGCACAAGTTCGCGAAACACGATGGCCAGCCCGTGTTCAGCGCGGACGCCCAGGCAGCCGTCACCGAGCTCGTCCAAATTGCGTGTGGCAGTGGTGAGCGCCAAGCGCGGAGTTGCTTGAAATCCGACTCGTTCCCATCCGTGACACTCGTTGCCCTTCGCAGGTTCAGGGGCAGACGCCGCCGTGCTCGGCCTGGCCGCGTGCGACGAGGAGGATGAGGTCGTGGGCGCCCTGACGGCCGAGTGGGAGA
>BDDC01001280.1:3290-24463 GCA_001662425.1 Chlamydomonas sphaeroides
CCTGCGCTGCCCTGCGCTGCTCTGCGCTGCCCTGCGCTGCCCTGCGCTGCCCTGCGCTGCCCTGCGCTGCCCTGCGCTGCCCTGCGCTGCCCTGCCATGCGCTGCCATGCGCTGCCATGCGCTGCGCTGCCCTGCCCTGCCCTGCCCTGCCCTGCCCTGCCCTGCCCTGCCCTGCCCTGCCCTGCCCTGCCCTGCCCTGCCCTCAGGTCGCCCCACCTCAGCCAGGGCTGCTGGCAACGGCCTCACCTGGAAGGAGGCGCCGTTGTGCAGCAGCTCCATGGCGATGGGGTGCTGGGCGAACTCCTGCAGCCGGGGGCAGGGGCGTGCACGCATGGGCTTGAGGTTTGGCCGGGCACCGTCGGCGGGCGGGAGGCGCTGTGTCGCTGCTCACGCGCGACTCGTGGGGACCGGCAGCCGGCGGGCCCACCCCTGCTGGTGCCAGCTGGTCGGTGCTGCCCAGATCCTCGGCTTCGGCCGCATGGGCTCGCAGCCGTCACCGTCACCCTGCGCACTGCTGCGCGGAACCTCCGCCGCCGCAGCCTCGCGAGCCGAGCGGCGCCTGCCACCGATGGCACCTGCGCCTGCCGCCGACAGCATACCGCCTGCGCCTGCCGCCGACAGCACACCACCTGCGCCTGCCGCCGACAGCACACCACCTGCGCCGGCCGCCGGCGCCTCACGCCACCTGCGCCGCACCTTGAGGCTCATGACGAGCTCATTGTCGTAGGGGTCCAGCGGTGGCAGCAGCTTCTTCTGCTCCTCCTCATTGAGCATCCACCTGGATTCGTTTAACGCCTTGTTGTAATACCACGTGTCGGTGCCGTCCTCCACCTGGATCCAGTGCCCTGCGTGGCGACCGGGTTGCATGCACGCACGCCCTGGCGTGTGAGCAGGCGGTCGCGGCCAGGCGGTACGGCGCTGGCGGCTACGGGCGTACGGTAAGGCGCGGCAGGCGGCACGGCGGCACGTGGGGCGGGTGGGGTGAAAGGTAGGGAGGTCGGGCGAGGACACGGCCAGCGCGGCGCGGCAGGCTTACCGCCCTCAGGCTCGGCAATCTTCTGCGCTGCCTCCACCTGCACCGCCGGGGTTGGGACCACAACCGCAAGCCGTTGAGAGGCGAACGCACGAGGCCAGCGGCGAGCCGGGGCTAAATCCGTGCCCGTGACAAGCCTATGCCCGGGATACCCCGGCGGTCCCCAAGAGCGTGGGCTTCACCCGCGCACGGCCCTGCCGGCCCCCCGCACCCACCCTAGGCCGCATGTCGTCCGCGAAGAAGGGAATGAGGTAGGACCAGGGCCAGACGTCCTCGGTGGCGATCCTGCCAACCTTCTTGCGGTAGTTCTTCGGCCGGCGTAACGAGCGCGAGGCGACCTCGATCGCAAACTCGTACGCCGACAGGAACCGGTCTAGAGGGTCACGCAGCTGGTTTATCACGGCTGCGTCCGGTGGCAGCATGGACACCACGCTGAAATCGTCGTGCGATGATAACAAATAACAGTTTGGCGCCGTCATATTCGTTAGCCGAAGGTGATCATACGCCTTCGGGCACCTCCTGGCCGGGTGGGTAGCCATCTTCAACAGGCAGCTATGGAATGTGCGCCCCGCTGTCCGCGGGACGTGCAAGAAGTATAGCATGTTCTCTCCCGTGTACGGGACAGCCTCCTTGTGGTGCTTGTCAAGGTAATGATCGGTAAGAGCTTGGCAGTCGGCGAGCGACTGCGCAGCGAGCGGGCGCGCAAACCCGAGAACAGCGAGCGCAGCCAGCAGCGCAAGCGCTTGGGGCGCCATCGTGACGTGTATGTATGAGAATGGTGGTCGAGGTGCTCGGCTTTCAGTTGAGCCAGAGAGCCGCATCGGAGTTGCCGAACTGCGCCCGTTCCAAAGCGACAGCTCAACAGCTGCAACCCCCAATGATAACGCAAACCACCCCATACGCCAATATACAAGTATAGCGGGCTAGTGTCGGTTCGCCGGTTCACGCGCGCACAAAACACACACGCTTTCCCGCCTTTCCAGCCGCCATCACCCATCGCCTCCTCCGCTGGCCTGGCAACCCCCAGTTCCGATTCTCATCCTGCCGATACCTCATTTGTTGGTATGCATACACCTAGTTTCCATGCACACACCGCCAGTCCGCCAGGCGGTCAGCGACGCAGGTTCGCTGCTCGCGCGCCGAGCAGCCACCGTGATACGCCTCATCAGGCAACTGTCTCCAACTCCAACGTGGCCGTGCCGCAGCCGGCACCTCCATCTGGATGTACCCGCAACCGCAGCGCCTCAAAGCTCCTCCTGTGGCCTGAAGTTGGGGTCGCCCTGGAAATTGGCGCCGCAGCATGTGCCCTCCGGCATCGGCCTGCGCGTGGGGACGAGACTATGTGAATCCCCCGTAAATGATGCCCACATTGTTCCAGTCGACAGCCCCGCTAGTCGCGGGCCTGTTATCGGCAAGAGAGCCACCCCCAACCCAGGCCGCCCACGGCTGCCCCGCTGCTATGCCGGCATAATACAAGATGCTGCCCCTGTACAGTATGGTACCCCCGTCCGTACGCACGTGCAGGGTATCTTGTCATAGAAGCCGTAGTTCCAGGCCAGGGGGTCAGCCGAGTCCCACAGCTCGGGACACTGCGTGCGCAGCTTCTGCGGCGGCGCGGAGGAGTGGCGGCAGCAGGCGGGGACGGGCGGGTTGGGCGCTGCGCGGCAGTGAGTTGAACGTGAGCACGCTACGGATGCTGCTGCCCGGCGCAACGGCGGCTGCCCCTCGTGCTGCAGCTCAGCTCTCACGCATCGTCCTCTGGCCGCACCGAGCCCGCTGCGCAGCAGCCACTCCCCTGCCATCCTCCTTTCCTTCCCACCACCCCACACCGGCATCCCGACCTCCCGCGGCCGTCGAGCCGCCCCGGCCCGGGCCCCACCCCACCTTGTCCAGCACGTATCCCAGGAACCGAAACGTGTTCATGGCGTCGTAGTGCCAGTCGAACACGGGCACCTGCAGGGGGTTGCAGCAGAGGCAGGGGCCGGGGATGCGGGTTGACGTAGCCATCACCTGTAGTAGGCGTTAGCCCACTGAGCAAGAGGTCTCTCGAGATGCTCCACGGAGCCACGGGAGTAGTAATTATGGTGTGTGTGGTGTGGCACCTGCCACATCACCTTACGCCCTGCATTGCGGGAGCCCTGCTCCCTCCCCTCCCTCCCCAACCCCTGTTCCTCCCAGCATCCGCAAGTCCCCGCCTGCCCCAGTGCTCCCACCTGCCTGCGTCGGCATTGTCGGTGCTGTTGCCGCACCGTGCTCTGACGCTCCCCCGACACCAAGTGTGCCCGCTGCGGCGCATGTCTGCCAGCCTGCCACCAAGCCGCCCTCCCGCCAGCTTCTGTGGACGCCTGCCACCAGCTAGATGCCCACTAGCTACCTACTACCCAGCGCCCAGTGGCCAGCCAAGAGCCAACCGCTCCCGGCACCCCAGCCCGGCCTCACGTCCGTAGCGGTGAAGGTGTCGGTAAACTTGCCGTCCACGCACTTGTTACAATTGGGCTTGATGCCGCGGGTGCGGGTGGGCGACCAGGGCCGCCGCTTGTCAATGAGCAGCGTGTCGTTGAAGGTCGGCCACGCCTGAGGGCGCCGCAGGCGCAGACGCAGACGCAGCGCGACGTCACTTAGCGTCTGGGCTGCGGCCGCAGAGCCCCAGCACTCGCCACCAGCCGCGGCGCGCGCCGCCGGTGTGCCCGTGTCGGGGCAGTGCGCGCCGCCGGTGTGCCCGTGTCGGGGCAGTGCGCGCCGGGCGCCTGCCGCTTGATGCGGGGTGCCGCACCCGGCCTAGCGCGGCCCGGTCCGGCAGCGCCATCAAGCGAGCTGACAGGCATGCGTCCTGCTCTGACATGCACACCGCATGCATCTCCCGATTTAACACCCATGCATCTTACAACCCCTGCATCTGAAAAGCCATGCACCCCACAACCCGTGCACTCTGCAGCCCGGGGCCGCACCTGGTCCAGTAGGGTCTGGTCCACCACAGGGGCGCCCTGGGGGTGGCGGGAGGGGGCAGCGGAGAGGCTGCAAGCTGGGGAAACCCCCACCCACTCTGCGCCGACAAGTGCGGCAGCAACAGCGAACCAGCCCGGCGGCCCGCTCCTGCGAGCGGCGCCGCGTGGAGCACGTTGCCTGGAGCACCTTGCCTGCGCCCCACGGCCCCACCGCCGCGCGGCCTTGTGCCCCTTCACGCTGGTGCTGCTCCAGCTGCTGCCCATCGACTCAAAACGTTCATGTGCCCCACACAAACACTCACGACGGTCACGAAGGCCTTGGGGTACTGCTTCACCACGTTGTGGTCTAGCAGCGACTTCTGCGGGGCGGCGGGTCGGGCAGCAAGCCGGGCTGGCGCTCGACGCCGCAACCCAGCAACAGCGTCCGTGCCAAGCAGCGCCGGCAGCCCTTCTGCCGCTAGCAGCATGGGGCCATGATGGGGGCTGGTTGTGTGGTTGCACAGCACAAGCTGGCACGGCCGCGCAGGCGCGGATCCCACAGGTCCCTGGGCACCCCTGCGGGGCACCCCCGCCCCCGCCCGCACCTCCATCCACCGGCGCTTTGCGTCCGAGTAGGTGGTGCACAGCCACCTGGGCATGTCCGCCAGCGAGGTGAGCCAGCCGTCGGGCGTGAGCGGGTCGCCGCAGGCCACCGTGCCGATCTGGGGCGGCAGGGGCGGCGGCGCGCGGGTGGGTGCTCGAGCGGCGGGCGATCGCGCGCGCTTGGGTGACGGCGCCAGCTGTGGCCCGCCTGGCCAAGATTGCGAGCAGCCCCCGCCGCAGTCCGATACCCGCCCACCCACCCAGTGCGTGCCCGCTGCCCTTGGGGTGGGACGGGCCTTGCCAGCCTCAGCCGTCCCCGATGTCCAGCCGCTCAGGTCGCAGCCCATCCACCCACCCACTCGCCCAACCACTCCGCCTAAAGCCCGCTCCCCCGTAGCGCCATGAGCCATGGCCCCGCCGACACGCGCCCTTGGGCCCGGGCCCAACCTTGTTGGGCAGGATGTTGTCGGGGCACACGCAGATGCTGCCCTGCGGGGGCGGATGGAGGTGCAGTGTAGGGATAGTGAGCGCGTTGGCTCAAGCCCGTGAGACGGAGTGCACCTTGTGAGTGAGCGCCAATGCGGCTTCCTAGGATGCTTTCGGGGCATGTGCAGGTGCTGCCCCGCGGGCGCGGAGGAAGAGAAGGCAAAGTAGGCAGGAGGGACACAGGCGGCGGCGTGGCAGCGGCCGGGAGCGGCCGCCTGGATCCCACCGGACCGGACCGGACCTTGGCCTAGGGAACACGCACCAGCTGGATGGCAAGTGCCGCCCTGGCAACAAGCCCTGCGGCATGCCGGCGGCGCGCAGCAGCCGCTGCGCTCCTGTCCTGCCCCTTCCGCGCCTACCCCCGCCCGCAGTACCGTGCGTGGCCATCCCACCCCGCCCCACCCCAAACCCCCGGCCCCCACCTGCTTGATGCCGTGTGTGCCGCAGCTCACGCACTCCCCGCCCATGCGCGGCCCCAGCACGCTGTTGGCGGCCGTGCAGCCCGCCTCCCGGAAGCTGCTGGCGTTGTAGGCCGTGAGCGGAGGGGCTATGAAGGGCGGCGTGCCGCGGTTGCCCGGCTGAGAGGCCACGGCGCGCAGCCGCCGCAGGCAGTCCTGGAACGACAGGAGGGAGGAGGAGGCCGTGGGGGTTGTGGGTGGACGGGAGCACAACTGCGGCATTGCCACTGGCGCTGCCGTTCAGCCGTTTCATGGCGGGAGCCTCTGCCGGCCGCCCCGCCCAGGAGGCGCCACGGGCGGGGGCGGGCCGCGTGCGCACAGCGGCCCCTACCCAGCCCCCCCAGCCACGACGCAGCCTCCAGACACGACCGCGGCGCCCTGCAAAACACCTCATGCCCCTTCTTGAGGCTCCAGCTCCTGTCGCAGTGCTCAGCCCCTGGGCCTCCGGGCCCGCCGCCATCCGCGCACAGCCCGCATCCCAGGGCGCTGAGAGGCCGCGCCCGCCCACCCCCAGTCCCCAGCCATGTGCCCTGCCAGCTGCCAGCTGCCAGCTGCCGCCCCGCCCCGCCCCGCCCTCCGAGCAGCTCACCGACACGCTCGTGTTGAATTCGGCCGGAGGGCCAAGGCCGCGCTTGCGTGACTCAGCGCACGCGTCAAACATGGTCGACATGTACGGCCGGATCGCGGGCCTGCGGGCCGTACATGTCGACACAGGGCGTGTGGACGCATGGCACACGGCGTGGGCTCGAGCGCGGGGCCCCAGCCAGCCGCAGAGGCTCGTCGGCCCGCCGCAGCACACCTCTCCCGTGCACATGCCGGGTCGACAACCGTGCTGTACGGACCGGGATCCGTACCTCATGGGGCACGCCGAGCCGTACTTGTTGCCGCGTACGGACATCAGCAGCGTGCGCGCCGTGTAGAGCGAGTGGTTGTAGGTGCTGATGGTGTGCGTCATGGGCGCCACCCACAGGATGGGCGTGGCGTTGTTGCTGACCAGCATTGTCTGCGGCGGCGACGGCGCCGACGGCGTCGAGGCAAGCGACGACGGCGGCCGCGGCGGCGGCGGGCTGGCCGCGGTGCCGGGCGGCGACGGCGGGGGCTTGGGCGGCGGCGAGGCGGCGGGCGGCGGCGGCGGGAAGGGCACCTCCACGGGCGCTGGCGCGGAGCCCCACTGGGCCTGAATGACCATCTCGTAGCGCGTGTCGGGGCGCCAGGCGCCTGCGGCCAGGAGCAAGAGAGGTTTCAGCAAGATGAGATGAGATGAGGTGAAGCACATGGGGTCGGGCGCACGGGGGCTGCCGTACGCAGCCAGAGGTGTTAGTGTGGCTGCGCAGCGCTCGCGCTCGGGAGCCGGCCACACACGCCCCGCAGAGCCCCGTGGCAGGCTGCGCGGTACGTGTGGGGAGCTGGGGGATGGGTGTTGGGGGAGGAGAGCTGGACGAGAGCTTGTGGGGTTGGAATGCGAGTGCTGGCTGCCAGAACCGTGGAGGTGCGGCAGCCGCAGGTCCGCTGTGGGCACCACCCGTGGCTGGCGCTGGGCTGCAGTGGTGCTTCGGATGGGGGCGCAAAGGGAGGCCGCAGCCTGGCAGCCGTTGTGGGACCGGTGCATCAGGCTTTGCGGGAGACGGCTGTGATTGGCTGTCCCCAAGGATGTTTGTGGTGCGATGCCCTGCTACCTGTGAGCAGAAAGCAGTTGCCGCTCTGCTCATAGCGCAGGCCGGGCTCCTCAATGGCGCCCGGCTTGGGAAAATCCACGATGCCGCGTATGGACACGCCCTGCTGGTCGCGGACCAAATCGTCATAGCTGCGAGGGTCACGGCCACGGGTCAGGAGCACGGGCCGGGGCTAAGTTGCAGAGCAGAGTAGCTAGGTCAGCCGCGGCCCGGGTTGGGTTGCCGGAGAGGGAGTCCTGCACACCCTGCACGCGCTGGGCTGCGCTGGCAGCGTCCGCCCACCGCTGCAGGTTGTAGCTGCCGGCATAGAAGGGGTCTGTGCCAAGCAGCTCGTAAATGGTGCCGATCTCCTGGGGGTTGAGGTCGCCGTTGAGCCCGCTGGTGAAGAAGCGGGAGCCGTAGATGGGGTCGCTGGCGACCGTGTCCTCGTTCAAGCTAAATATGGAGCCGCCCTCTTTTAAGCTGATAACGGTCAATGAGTCTTGCTTGAGCACGACGTCTGTGCTAGTGAAGCAGAAGGCCATGGATGTCGTTGCGTCAGCAAGCCTCGGCGTACTGAATTCGAATGTTATTTGCGTCGTGTCCTCGTATGCGACGCTGGATAGCAGCAATATGCGGCACATCAGGCCCGTCAGCGACGCGACGTTGGTCATCGTGGCGCGCTTGTGCGAGTGGCGCTCCGTGTGACTACAGTGCGTTGACGGTGTCTGTTCATATGTGAGGCGGTCCCAGCGTTAAGGTGGCAGCTCTCCAGGCAGCTGTCGCGTGTGGATCCTGCGAAACCCGCGTTTGCTCTTGTTTACCCGCTGTTCACCCGTCCATCACCCGATGCCCGCCGAACGCTTTCCTGATGTGTCGTGCAGTATTTCCGGCATAATATTGCAGATTGACTTCAAGACGAGGAGCACGAGCACAGTCTGGAAGACTACACGACCTATGCTTGCAATTTTTAATAATATAAAGCTGTGTCAATATCGAGAGCCCTGTGCTCCGACGTGCCAGCCGATGTGCCACGCAACACGCCACCCTCGCGTCGCGACGGCCTTGTCCCCGATGCCCTCCACCTTGATACCTATCGACCTATAGTATGCCCAGAAGTAACCCCTGCCCAACGCCCCTTCCTATGCGTACCGGTATGCCAGCTCGCACGAGCCCTCACACCGCCCGAGCCCTTGCATGGCCCTACGCAGCGCGCTGCACTCAGCGAGCATCAATGATATGCATACAGCATACAGCTGCCTGCTGAACGAGCAACCCGGCACCGACCAACCAGTAACCAACTAACCATGTGTGTGACTGCCCCCACAACGCGGGGGGCCATGGGCCGCCAAGTGCCAAACTGCCCATGCATACACGGCCCACGACAGCCCCCCACTGACGCCTCGAGAAGCTCTCCCACACACAATATAAACAAGTTTACTATATGTTTCTATTTCTGAACACAACACTCGTCAAGATGTATTGAATATACGCGGTCTGCCGGCTGCCGCTCCACCCCATGCACGCGCCCCACCACCCACACGGGCCATTAGCGGCATCAGGACCACCCTTGAAGACATATCAACGAGCAAAAGCTACCCAGATGCACCCATGAGGTTATACAAGAAGGATGCCGCGTGCGGGCGAGCGATGTTGACCGAGCGTCAGACTGACGCGAGGAAGCTCGAGGCACAGCGGCCCCGGGGGAGCCCTAGGGAGCCCCGAGGCGCAGCATAAAATCTATCTGGATCAGGATCCCAACCAACACATCATGCCCGCCCCCAAGATAGCAGGCGGCTGTCATATGTGATCTGCCTGGATGGTGCAAAGCCCGGGCGCAGCACACCCAGCTAGGCGACGACGCGGCATAGGCCCGACGCGAGACACTAGCGTGCCGCTTACTAAGCCCAACGGGGAGCGGTGGCGGTGCGCCACCGCCGCTCCCCTGCCCCTACCACCTCATAGTTGGAGCCCGGAACACCACCCCTACGCCGGCGAGCACACCCAAAACACCCCAGGCGGCCCGCGCTGATACCACCCCCAGGCGGATCGCGCTCAATGCCAGCTAGCGCAGCCCCAGAAAGGCACTACAGATACTCGCTCTTATGCCTGAGTACGTACCCGCTTCTGCAACCAGTCACAACACGCGCGCTCCACCTTCCACTGGTGCGTCGCTCGCATACGAGCCACCTTCCAGGAGCGGATGCGAAGCGAACCGGTGCCAAGTAAGCAAGACGACCAAGACGTGCCTCCAAGCTCAGGCCGCCGCCGTGTCCAGGTCCAGCAGCAGGCCCCGCAGCTGAAGGCGCGGCAGCAGGCCCTTTAGCGCAAACCACTCGTGCACCCGGGTGGAGGGGTGGATCTCGTCGAAGAAGGCGCGGTCGGCCGAATCGCCGCACGCCACGATGCCCGGCGTCTTGACCACGGCGCTCCTGCCGCTGGGCTGCTGGAAGCACGGCTCTGAGGCGCGAGGCGGGGCAGCGGCCGACCAAGGGGTCGGGAGGCACAGGCTCAGTTGCAGCTGGCAGGGATCGATGTGTGGTGGCGCAGCGCGGCCAAGCCCCAGCATCCCGCGGGGCAACACCAAGGCAGGGTTCCATCCGTCATGGCTCACCCGACGCGTGCTTGAAGTCGAGGGACTTGAGGCCGCGCTCGATCCAGGTGTTGCTGCCCAGCAGGTGCAGCCGCACGCCCGCGCCGGGCGCCCCCGGCGGCAGGCCGTCCAGCTCGGCCTGCAGCACCGCCACGGCCGCAAAGAAGCGGGCGTCCACCAGGTCTGCCAGCTGCCGGATCTGCGTGCGGACCGCATCGGAGCAGAGCGGACAGGTGAATTGCGTCTCAGCAGCAGCAGGGAGCCAGGAACAGGGGGCGGGCTGGAGGACAAGGTAGGGCCAGCGGACCCGGGCATCCCGAACAAAGTTGGCAGGGGACCCGCACCAACGCGTCGGGCCCCCTCCGTCCAGCCCCGCGACACGCCACGCCACACCGACTCTGCATGGGTACCAGCACACCTGCTCCGACACCGTCCGTTCCCCGTCTATCTCACCGGCTCGCGGAAGATCCAGGGCACGGCGGGGGCGTTGTGGAAGGGACTGATGGGCAGCAGCACCACGTCCGCCACCGCCCCCGCCAGCCGGCTGCTGGGACCGCTGCCGGCGGCCGCCAGCGCGCGCGCCGAGGCGACGCGGCAGGCCACCACGCCGTCCACCAGCTCATGCAGTGCCGCTTTGGTGGGGATGGAGCCGCGCAGGGCCGTCGCCTGCAGCGCAAACTGCGGGCAACGGGCGGTCGGGGCTGTAAGACATAAAAGCCAGCCATGGATGCTCAGAGCGCAAGCCTCTGGCTTACACTGACACGCGCGGCGTGCCGCGTGCGGTGCAGAGCAACGAATACATGGGGGTTGCTTCGTCCGTCCCGGCACGCGCGCGCGGCTAGGGGCACCGCATGACGGCTATTAGCGCGCTGCCTACGGTGCGGTTCCTTGCTTGCTGGGGCGGCCCTCGCGGCCTCTTTACTGCTCACCTGGATGTCGTTGGTTCCGATCCACTGGATGGGGATCACCCGCACCCCCCGCCTGCCGCTGCCGCCATCACCACCGAGGTTGTCGCTGCTGTTTGTGTTGTTGGTGAGGCGGCCAGAGTCCACATCCGCCTGGAAGTCGGCGGTCTGCCCAAACAGGTCTCGGATGAAGCTGCAGGGTTGCGGTGTACGCGAGCGAGCAACAGGAACACGGCACGCAGGCGGGGGCAGGGGGAGGAGGCCGGCTCAGCGTGGGGGGCAACGGGCAAGCCATGCGCGGACGCCGGCTCAACGCGTGCCGGGCCGATGTGTCGGCGTGCCGCTGTCCGTATTTGACACCGGCGGCGCTCACTCACGGGAAGAGCGTGGCGGTGTTGTTGTGCTGGCAGGCCGTGGCGCCGCCGTGGGCGTACTTGTGCACCTGCGCGTCCGCATTCCATGTCAGTCAGGGCGGGCGAGGCACTGTGCCCATGAGTCACGTCTCCGTGCCCCCATGCAGATATTCCTTCTTTGACTTCGTTCTAGCTTATCATTAACATGCAGGGCAAGCCACGTGCCTGCTGTGCACGTGCATGGTGAGCGCATGGTGCATGGCCCACCAGCGCACCTGAACGTCCAGCCCCGCTCGGGAAAGGGCGTCCTGGAGATAGTCGACCCACACGGGGCCGTTGGTGAAGCTGCAGCGGGTAGGTGCGGCGGGAGCGCCGGCAGCGGCAAGACGTGCAGTATGAGGTGGCGCGTGGGCATATGTTCGCAGCTGACAGCAGGTCAAGCCAGGATAGGGGATTACGGCTTTTGCAGTTAGCTTCGCAGTCCGGCCGCTGGCTCACCGGCCGTTCCAGGAGAGGTTGGGGTCGGGCACGCCGGCTGCTCGCAGCACATTGCCTGCGGGAGGTGGACGAGGCGGGGCGGACAGAGCGGCTGTGGGCCGTGGCTGGTGAGCTGGTCCCAAGCAGGTAAAATTTGGTCTTGCTTGTTTCTTCGTGAAGTCGGTGTTGGGGCTGGTCCTTGTTGCGTTCGCCCGGTTTCGCCCGGTTATGCCCATATATCCGGGCGCTTGCCCGCGCCGTTGCACCAACGGTTACCGAAGCGGCTCGCCCAGACAGGAGCCGCACCTGTGTCGGTCTGTGAGTCACCAAATATGGCGAGGACGTAGGAGGCGTCGCGGTCAGGCGCAGCGACTTGGGCAGCAGTGCGCATCCCCCGAAGATGCGCAGCAGCGCCAAATAGAGGTCGAGCGTCAGCATGCGACGATCGCTCTCCAAGTCGTGCGATCAGCGCGAGCACGAATGCGCAGAGGTGACCACGGCGGAGCGCCATCGCAGTGACGATGCATATATGTTGGATGGTTTCAATGCTTGAAGCGCCCCTTGCTCAGCGATATTACCGATCGATGGACGCAGCCAATAGCGACGAGCGTCAAAGCGACTTGTGCAGTCGTTAGAGCTGTGCCCGCCCGTCCACGGCGGCGTAGATTGATGTTGACGCCAGATGCAAGCGTCCTTGTTGCACCAGCGTGGAGTAGTTCAGCTTAAATTATTTTGGACATATGGGTGGCGCAGCGTCGGCCGCGGCTATGAACTCTACTGCTGGCCGTACGACGTACGGCGGGCAGCGTATGAGGGTCTATGGCGCGTCACAGCAGGCCGGTAAATGGGAAGCATCTAGACTTAAACTGCTGCTGGATGCCCATTGACATGAGGGCGTGCATGAGGGCTGGGGGCGGGTGATGGTCGCAACAAAATGGGCGGCCAATTTCCTCGACCGCCGTGATTAGCGGCGTTGGCCGAAAATCAGTCGACATGCACCAGGGATGCCCCCCAGTGTCGCGCTTGCGAGCTGCAGGTCGCCGGGCGCTAATGAACGGCGTTATCCCGTTCATACGTACGGGTTGGGCGGGGGGGCCGCAGGCCCAGCGGAGGAATGGTGTAATCCAGATGCTAGTTATTTGTTGGCTTATTTAGCTATGTATGCACTTCGGCTGACTGGGGACGACTGGGGCGACGAATAACTTCACATGACGCCCCTGCATGACGCCGAGCAACTCGGCGCGTAGCAGCACTGCTTTTACTTGTCTTGTAGATATTAATCAGGGGCGAATATTTATTAGCGCACGAGACAAAGACAAACCGGCCACAGCGCGGTGTCCCAGTTAGTAGCAGTGCCCACGACACCATGCCGCCCTGAACCCGCGCCATGGTTCCTTGCCGGGCCACGCCGAGCGCACTGAGGGCCTGATGCCAGCAGCGACAGCCAGGCTGAGGCTTTCAGGTTGGCCTTAGGCCAAGCAGGGGAGAGGCCAAGGCCGAGGAAAGTCAGTCATGGGTGAAAACCACACGACACCGCTACCACACCCACTTGCGAAGGCAGGACGGTCGTGGCTCGCTCGGGGGCGACTGCTTGCACTGGCGATTGGCTTTCTATACGTCGCAGCCAAGCCAGCAGGATGCCGGTTGAGTGACACACAAATGGTGAAGCCCCCAATCGCGCGCAGCAGTTCCGTCAAATGCTACAAACCCCCACAGCGACAGCGACGCCGCCGCACGCCCTACCCTCGTCCGCCTGCGCCCGCCCCGCCGCCGCCCCGCCCCGCGCGTGCATCTGCTGCCCGCCCGCGGCCATCACCGCCAGGCCAGGTAGGAGGCCTGCGCCAGGCGGCTTCCTGGATGCGGCCACCATCGATGCTCGCTTGGTGAATGTCGTGACACAGTACATAATCGGCAAGGAAGGCAAGGAGTAAGTTTCCCTTGGCCACGTCCCACGGCTTGACGGCTTTGTCCTCGGCGCCCCTGAGCGGCAGCGAGGTGCTGCTGCCGGGTGCTCCCGGCCGCGCATCAGGCGCCGCAAGATGTATGTGCGCGGGCTGGGGCATGGCCACGGAGCGCGGCCTGCTGGCTGCAGCACACCTCACCCGAGTGCGCTGACGCGCCCAAGGCGCAGTGCTCAGCTGGTGGCGCACAAGGGGCGGGCACGCTGGTTCATAAGTAGAAGGGGCGGGGGCGCGGGGCTTGGCAGAGCACAGTGCCATTGGGGGTGCCGACAGCCGGGGCGTCGCCTGCTGCCCGCTGTGTATATGCGCATGTCGTTGCCCGCGTGCCGCTGGGCACGGCGTGCCCGTGGAGCAGGGCAACGGTTGCCGTGATCGCTATACTGTACCGCTCATCCGTACGACGACCCAAGCTACACCGGTACCTGGTCGGGGAAAGCGTGGAACCATGGACGTTGCTCCGGCTCCTGCTGTACCTGGACGTGCTCGCTCGAGCGAGGCTCCGAGTTTGGCGGGTGAAAGCCGGTGGGTGAACGCCACCCACTACTGGCCCTGCACCCCTGACGTGACCGGATGCCGCGGCAGGTGGCGGCTGTCGAGGCCGCGGCCCGGGGCGTGCCCCCGACAGGCCCCGAGCCCCCCGACCCTCGCCTGCTTGGCCCCCAGGTGTCGGGTCTGGAGGCTGCGTCCGCCAAGCAGGGCGCTACCTTAGACACGATGGCGGCTGACGTGCTGGCGCTCAAGAGGCGCTGCGGGGAAAGCTGCGGGCGATGCGCAGGAAGCTGACAACGGGCATGGCGGCGGGCGGGAACGAAGTACGCGATGATAGTACGGTGTCTGGTCGGCGTAATCGCACAGCAGACTACTGGCCCTTGGAACAATTCTTACCCGGCGTAGTAGGGGCGGGGCGGCAGCATGTGGGGGCAGGGTACAGGGGAGGGCGGCGGCGCGGCTGCTGCCGTGCGTGCTTGTGGTGAAGAGGCGCCAGCCGGGTGCGTGTTGGTTTAGCCGGAGCGAAGCACTGGGGAACCGGAACATGGCGGCATGATGTGATGCGCTGCGTGAGCTCCCAAAGCCCAACGAAGCCGGCGTGAAGGCTATGGGCGCTACATCGATTGCCGTGGTCGCCATGGACAACTGAACGCATTGCTTTGGGCTGTTACCTCACGGCACCTGAGAAGCCAGAGGGGATGGTAGCCAAGGCGACATGCATGTGTGGATTCAGAGCTTGGCGCAGCGGCATGCGCTGTAGCAGATGTGGTATGCCACCGCGGGAGGGCCGCGGGGCGGACGTTCGGACGGCACGCTGTACGGGCCGACCCCCAACTGTATGGAATTTGCGCATCCTCACACGCACACAATTCGACATAACACACGACAGTTGCTACCATTACAAGCGATGCTTTCCAATATGAAGCGCCGACGCGAGCACAAATATCGAAATTGGCGTAATCGCTTTTTCTAACGCAGTTAACCCCGCCACCATGAGCGAAGCAGTCGCACAGTCGCTAGCTGACGCGTTCGCAAGCCCGGAAGACGCCGACTGCAAAGTACAATTCTCCCTCGACGCGCCCGGAAACGGCGACGATGACACGTAAGCCGCACTTATACGCTGCTAGTTACAGTTGCGGGCTCGCAGCGCCGAGATCGGCTTATGCGTGCCGCGTCGGCGCAACCCCGCCAATTCCTTGCAACAACCCCCTCGCCCTCAGCAACCTTCTCGGCGATGCGCTCTATGCTCACCGACTCGTACTGCGGCGCGGAAGCGACTGGTTCCGCGTCCGGCTGCAGGCGTGCTGGGCCGCGCACGACCCGGCCTGCTGCCCGGCCGGCCCATCTCTGCTGGTCCCGCTCACTTGCGCCATCGAGCTGCCCGCCGCGCTCATCGCGATTCAGTATATGTACTCGGGTCGCATCAGCGTGCCGCCACTTGCTAAACCGCTACGCAGCCAGCTGTGCGGAGCAGCTGCTGCCTTCAAGCCCACGCCGCCGCTGTTGGCCGCCGACGGCGACGACCTCACCATAGTCGAGCTGCTGGCCGTACGCCGGGTCGCCAGCTACCTCCAGGTACAAAGCTACAAATTGACGGTGCTTTGAAACGTGCTGCAGCTGCTTCTGCGTGTCGGTCGTGGTGCACGTCGCACGTCACCGTGCCCAGGCAGCGCGTGCCCTCACCCCTGACTTCTTCCCCACGGCCTCCCTTGTCCTCAGGTCAGCGGCTGCGTCCGCGCCTGTGACGCAGCGCTGCTATCCATGCTCGCGCCGCCGCCGTGCCCCCTCGCGGCGTCAGCTGCCGCCGCCGGCGAGGGCAAGCCCAGCGGCGCCACGCCCGCCATCGCCATCACCGCCGGCTCCGGCGCCGCCGGCGCCGCCGCGGCTACGGCCAGCACCGCCGGTTGCCCCGCGGTCGCCGCCTCGCATCTCAAGCCTGCAACCACCGCATCCACCACCACCACTGCGCTGCAGCTGTTTGGGGCGCACGGGCTGCTACCCCACGAGGCCGAGGAGCCGGCCAGCTTCGCGCCGGTGCTGGCGCTCGCGACCGCCGCGCTGCTGCGCCACCTCCCCGACGCCCTGGCCGTGCTGCGCTCCGCCGAGCTGCTGCAGCAGGCGCTTGGCCTCTCCGCGCCAGGCCTCGCTGTGCTACTGGCGTCCGGCGACTTCGGCACGGACGACGAGTCCAGCGTGCTGCTGCTGCTGGCGGCCTGGCGCGACGCCGCCGCGGCGGCAGAGCGCCTCGACGCGTCCGAGCTGCAGTCGCTGTGCGGCCTCATCCGGCTCCTGCACCTCAGCCCCGGCTATCTGGCCTTTGTGCTCCCCGAGCTTGACTGGTTCGGCCTCAGCCGGCGCGAGCACGGCTTCCTGTGCCGCTACGCCGCCGCGTGCGAGGAGGAGCAGCAGCGGCTGCATGAGGTGGGGGGCGGCACCTACGACCTGAGCTCGCCCTGGTACGGCCCGCCGCGCCGCCAGGCGCTGCCGCCGGCCGGCGCCACGTTTGGCTGGTACATAACGTCGCAGCAGCTGCAAGGCGCGCTGGAGGCGCTGGCGGTCGGCGGCGGCCGTGACACCGTCCGGCTCGTCGCCACGTTCGACGGCGTGCCGCCGCTGCCCGCCGCCGCCGCCGCCGCCTCCGGCGGCGGCGGCAGCGCCGGCAGCACGGGCAGCGGCATGGCCGCGGCCGCCGCCGCCGCGGTACCGGTGGCGCGCGGGCTGGGCTGGGGCGTTGGCGTCAGCCTGCGTCGCGGCGCCGACGCCGCCAGCGTGCACCTGTACTGCCGCTTGCCGGCGGCGCTGGCGCTGCCAGAGGCGGCGCTGGGTCACGCAGTGCCGCACGCGCGGCTGGTGGTGCAGCGCTGCGGCGCCGGCGGCCAGCCGGAGGTGGCGTACGCGGACGACTTTACGGAGCCGGGCGACAGCGTGAGCCTGCGCGGCCGGCTGGGAGTGGACGGCGCGCTGCCGCTGCTGCCGGCGGAGGCGCCGGCTGAGGGGCCGACGCAGGCGCATGGGGGCGGGGCGGAGAGCGGTGGGTCGGGTGGAGGAGCGGAGGCGCCGGGCGCTGTGACGGGGGTGGGCGCCGGCGCGCAGGTGCCGGCGCGCTGGTCGCCCTACCTGCGCGAGGGGCGGCTCAGCGGCACGGTCACGTTCCTGCGCGCGTAGCTACTGTGTCGCGTTAGGCAGGCGGAGGCAGGCGGAGGCAAGTGGAGGCAAGCGGGTGTTGGAGCGGTTTGGGCGCGGGGTCGGCAAGGCAGCAGGGGGCGTGGGCGCAAGGCAGCTCGGGCCTCGGGGGGGTCCTTGGCCGGTCTGTGGCCTGCCGGGTGTGGCATGCGGCATGTGGCGGGTGTGGCGTGTGGCGTGTCGGGCGTGGGTGCCGATGCTCTGTACTGTACTGTACTGTGTACTGGCTGGGGTGCATTACGTGAGTGGTATGTCGGGCAGCGCCTGCGCGCAACCATCTGTGCCAGGGCCGATTTTGCAGGTTTTGTGTTTTTGCCTGGGCTTCCGTTTATTCGGTAGTAGCCAGGTAGCCAATAAGTTCCACTCATGCGAACACTGGGCTGTGGTTGTGTGGAAGATGCAGACTGACATGTGGACTGAGCAGACAAGGGGTGTGATGTTTGGGGCCGGGAGTGGCCCGTGCTGGGGGTGACGGCCGAGGGATGACGCTGTCAGGCAGGCAGTGGCTGCCGACCGCCCCGCAGCAGCCCGCGTGGTACTGTGGCATGGGGTGCCGGCACTGGCCCGTAGGGTCGTTCATCTCCCTTCAAGATAAGCAACCCTCTTGACCGGCGAGGGGCGCCCAGGAGGAGCTGAGCACACGCCTGGGCGGCGGGGTTTGCGGCAGCGGCGCCGTGGCGCCATGTGGTCGGACCTCTTGTACCGGTACCGAGGCTGGCTGATGTTGCGTACGGCAGCGCGCGCTGCTGCTTCTACAGAACAGCAAATGCTATACCGTGAGCATGGACGCATCGGGCCTGCTGAGCCCGGCCATGCTGTGTGCGCTTTGGTGGATGGGCTGGGCTGGCAGGATGCATGGGGCTCTGGTCGCGGCGGGCCTCTTGCGCTCGCAACAGCGGGTGTGGTGGTAACTTTGACAGCATGGCAGTAGCGATGTGGTGGTACTGCGGGCTGCAGTGCTATGATGCCACATGGCCCGCAAACAAAGGCAGGAGCGTGGCGGCAGGGGTGGGTGGGCAGTCGCCGGGACTCGCGAGCTGCGCCGCATCAGGAGGCCTCCTGCGCCGCATCAGGAGGCCTCCTGCGCCGCGTGGCCGCATCATGGCGGGCGGGGGCCTGCGCGCTGGAGCGGAGGCGCAGTCGCGCACCCGACCATTGCGGGTCATGCGAGCATTCAATCGTCATTGGCGTGCATGGAAATGGCCTGGCGGAACTAGCGTGCAGCAGGATCCTGTGCGTGTCTTGTTTGGTGGACATGAGCCCCCGCGAGAGGCCATCAGGCGCCGCGCCGTTGCCGTTCCCGGCGTGGGGGCCTCTTGGTCGCCGGCGGCATGTCGGCCCGCACCGCTGCCACTACGTAACCATGAGCCATCAGCAGCCACCCTCCCACACGCGCCGTGGCCGTGGCCATCACCGCTTGTGACACGCCCTGCGGCGCGCTTCGATAACGCAGGACAACACATGTGCCGACGTCAGGGCCGTACGGTAGCTGGGGCTGCGGCTGTCTCGTGTCGCCAAATTCCACGTCCGCCGCACCAGAGCCTCGCGCACAGCTCAGCGGGCGCACACAGTCGTACCCAAAGCAGCTGGAGTGTATCAGCACCGGCCGCAGGCATTCAGCTGCTGCCGACGCGTGCCACACCCACCCACCTACTTCTCACGATCTCACCGCCTGCCCATGTCGCCATGTGCGACCCTGGCCGCCCCTGACCATCCATGACGCCACAAGCCCTCAACATGCGCTCCCGCAGTCCCGCTGGAGCGCTGGTCCCGCGAATTTTTTGGCAATGCAGCTGCAGCAGCCGTGGTGTGTGCCATTACACATGCGCTCGTGTGTACCAGCAGGGCACAACCGCCAGCGAGTGCGTTACTCCCGCGCCCCCCGTGCGGTTGGCCTCACCCCCTGCGCAGCACTGCGCGACTGCATTCGGCCCTGCGTCCCTCCCTCCCTACTCGACGGCCTCAGTACGTCACAATTAAAGCCCGCAAACGAAAGGAAACACGACAAGGGGCGGCAGCCCCAGGCCAAGAGGCCCAGCAGAGTCTGGCAGCCAGCCTTGGCGTTTTCTCCGCGACAGCCAAATTTGCTTCGCCGCCACACCCAACCTCGCAACTGCAGCCCTCACGTCGGCACACGCCCCAGCCCCCACGCCAGGTAGCCGAAAGCCCTCCGTCCGCGTCTCACCGGATAACCCTCGCTCACAGGTCACGACCCCGCCCGCCCCTCCCCCGCCGCGGTCACTATCGCGCCACCGCCACGCCTGCCCCACCTGCCCTACGCCTTAATGCATAGTACCCCACGCCTTTCACCGTGCCGTACGTCCCACCAAAGCTGCACCAACCCATAAATGCGACCTCGGCTCGTGCCATGGTCCGCTGTCACCAACCCTGCTCACGCCACCCGCTCGCTCGGCCTCCTCCCTCCTCCCCTTCCCCGCCTTCCCCCAGCCACCGGCTCCCCTGCACCAAAGCCGCGCGCTGCCGCCTCCCGGACAGATATGTGCTACGTCACGACCTGGGTCACGGGTACATTGGCGGTGGCGTACGGCAGCCGTACGGCGCCTAGATAACCTCGGTCACGGGCACGTTGACGCCAACCTGCGGCGAGGCGGCGCAGCCAGGGTTAGGTCAGGTCAGGTCAGATCAGTTCAGTTCAGGCCAGGCCAGGCCAGGTCAGGTCAGGTCAGGCGCTGAGTCCGCTGCCCGCCTGCGTTCCCGGCCGCCCTGGACCCCGCCACCCCGGGGTGTCGCAGCCAAACCGCCCACGTTCCCACGCTTGCGGGGCGCGAGGGCCCAAGAACGGCCTCAGCGCTGCACCGGCCAGGTAGCCGCCCCGTGCAGTGCTGGTGGTCCCTCCCACCCGCACTGGCAGCAGCAGGGCAGCCCCCGCCCCCACCCGGGCACCTCCCCCGCCCCGGCGCACCTGCTTTTTGGCCACGTGGTCCAGCTTCCACTCGTCGTACAGCTCATCCCTGCGACACCATAAGAAAACACGATCCATGAACACACATACCGTTGTACCGGCATCAACCCAAGGCCACCGACAGCCCGCCCTCCATGCCCCCGCGCCGTGCCAATGAGCACACGCGCTCCCTGCCCCCCCTCCCACGGTCCCACAGGCCCTCCGCACCGCCGGATGGAGCCGGCCCTGTTGAGGCCGCCCAGGGCGGTGGGCGCCAGCCCCTCGCGGGCCTTGGCCACGACCGCCTGGCCGCCGCCGTCGGTGGCGGCGCGGTCCTTGGCCTTGCGGCGGAGGCGGGCCACGATCTCCGGGATGATGAGCTTCTCAAACACCACCTGATGGGAGGGAGGCAGGGAGGGAGCGGGGCGGGGATCACGAGCGCTTTGGCGGTCCTACACGCAGCGACTATGCACAGGCTCGGCCCAACGCCGCAGGAGAGGGGGCAAATACCACCTAGAGGAAGGTGGCGAGGCGGAGTGGGGCGGGTTGAGGGGCCTCGGCAGGGAGAGGTGCTCACGCGGGCTTCAGGGTGCTGGCTCCAGGGTGCGGGCCTCAGCAGCAGCGGCGGTGGGCCCGCAGGCGCAGCGGTTGGGAGGCAGCGGAGCAATGCGCGGAGGCAGTCAGTCGGCACCCTGCTGCTCTGCGCAGTCGCTGGGCACGCACTGACACACGCCCCGCGCCCCCGCCCCCCACCTGCACCAGCTCGTCTGCGGTCGTGACCTTGTCGCCGTACTGCGCCAGCCCCCACCGCAGCCGCAGCAGCAGCGAGGACCAGGAGATGGAGTCGAACTGCTCCATCGCAAACAGTGCGTAGGCCTGGCGGTTGGGGCGGTTGGGGCGGTTGGGGTGGTTGGTCAGCCGGGGTCTGGGGGCGGCTGGGCCCTCCGCCTCAGGCGCCGGCCCCGCCCAGACGGGGGCGGTGGGCCCGGTGGGCGGTGGCGGGTGGCGGGTGGCGGGCTTCCTGCAGCCGGCCCGAGGGCTCAGCCCAACACCCAAGCACCTTCTCCCAGTGCCCCGTGTCGCCCCAGGCACCACCCTACCGCCCCTGCCTACACACCGCATCCGGCCCCCACCCTCCAAACTCGCCCTACCCC
>BDDC01001281.1:0-29475 GCA_001662425.1 Chlamydomonas sphaeroides
CGGGGCGGGGCGGGGCGGGGCGGGGTGGGGGCCCCCGCGCGAGGAGCGCACCGGTGCTGCCGCGCGTTGCCCCCGGCACGAGCCGCATGCCCCATTGCCGGCGGGTGACGCGGGGCCATGCTCCTTTGGCTGCGCTCACGCCCCGCTGCCCCGCTGCCCCGCTGCCGGGTACTGGGTTCACTGGCCCGCTTGCCCCGCTGCCCCACCTGCCCACCTGCCCCACCTGCCCACCTGCCCCGTGCCGAGCCAGCTGGCGGCTGTGGGGGAATGCATCGAGGGCAGCCAGGTGCCGCTGTCGGAGCTGGCCTCCCTGCTGGATGCGGCCGCCGTGGACAAGGCAGGGCGGCGGGCGGGGAGGGGGGGGCAGCGACACGATAAGGATGAGATGATGTGTGTGTTCAGAAATAAGTATAAGTATGTGTGTGTGGGGGCGGGGTAGAAGGGAAGCGGTGATCACACGTCCAGCATAGCCAACCGGATCGTATGCCCGCCGCGTACCGGATCGTATGCGCCGGCGGGGGAGGCGGGGTGCGGGTGCCCTCCGCACTGCATGCGACCGCACCCGGGCCGGCCCCGCCCCGGCCCATGAGGACCCCCGGACACCGCCTGCGGCGCCGACCCGTGTACCTGGCGCCCGGCGCCGATGGTCCAGCCCTGGCCCCTCGGCCTGCCCCTGCCGCTTCGCCTGGCCTCACACCGCCCTCCTCCCTGGCCCACGCCGCGCCGCCTTGCGCCCCGGCGCCGCTCTGGCCCGGTCTCCTGAGCTGCTGCCCCGCTGCCCGACGGCCCCGCTGCCCCGCCACCGCCTGCCGGCCCCCGATCCCCCGGCCCCGCAGTGCTACAAGCTCACGCCTGCTGAGCTGGCGCTGCGCGGCCGTACCGAGTGCGTGGTGTTCCGGATAGGAGCCAAGGACTGCCTGTGAGGGGGCGGGGGGCAGGGGGGGGCGGGGCTGCCAGGGGGGGCTGCTGGGGTGGGGGTGGCCTCCGGCGTGGCGTTCTGCGGGAGGTGGGTTATGGCGGGGGTCCTAGGTAGGCGGAGTCTGGCCGGGGGACGACAGGCAATGGGATAAAAGCTGGGTACGCGGATAGGGCTGTTGCCCAGTGATGGCGTCTGACGGGGGCTGCGGGCGGAGAGTGAGCCGGGGTTGGGAGTGCGGCGAGGCGGGGGAGGGGTGTTGAAGGGTGACTGTGCGGGGCCGGGGCGTGTGACCCGCCGGACCGCACCTGGGCAACGCCGAGGCGGGCTGCCTGCATGGCACACCATCTGCGAGGGAGCTGGCGCTGCTGCGCTTTGGGCCAGGTTGTCCCGCGGCTGCAGCCAGGCGCATTGCGCATCGCGAGGATCGCGCGGAATGAGTAAGCTTCCCCGCGAGGGGATATGTGCAGCAGCGCGCTGCCGGCCAGTTCTCACTACCAACACGCAGCAGCAACTCACACAACACACGGACAACCCCGCGCCCCTGTGATCCAACACGCAGCGCGATCCGCACCCTAGCAACAGCCGCGCCCAACTTCGCAACTCGCACTCGACAGCACTACTTCACCGCTCCAGCACTGCCCCATCTAGCTGCCTCAGCTCCTGCCTCCAGCTATCATGATGCAGCCCGACATCGCGGCCATCGCCGACCAGGCTCGCGGCCCCGGCACCGCCGGTGGACGTCGGCTCATGTTCGAGGGCAGTGCCCAGGCCCTGCGCAAGGGCGCCGGCGCCGCTGCGCCGCCGGACCTAGCGCCCGCGGAGCCCTTCGAGGACATGCCGCCGCCGCTGCCCGACGTCGCCTTCGGCGGCCTGCCGTCGGCCGCGGTGAGGCGGGAGGGCGAGGGAAGGGGCGGCGCGACGCGCACCGCACAGCTGCACACTGCTGTTGCTGCCGCTGCTGCCGCCTCCGGTCGCTGCGGATGCCGCTACCTGCTGCTACAGCCCCCGTCTTCGAGCGATGGGGCGCCGCTGCCGCTGCCGCTGCCGCTGCCGCTGCCGCGTCGCGCGCCTGCTTCCGCCGCGTCGCGCCTGCCTTGAAGCCCCTGCCCCCCTCCCGTTGCCCAGTCCTTGATGCACCCCTGCCCCTGCCTTCCACCCCCCGCCCGCAGCCGACGGCCATCCTCGACCCCGCCGCCCCCGACACGCCCACCGGCGACGACGCCATCACCGCCTCCGACTCCTTCCCCGCCAACGCCCACCTGCCCCCCGGAGCAACTTCCGACCCCGACCTCATCGACGCCGGCACCTTCGCCGCCACCGCCGGCGGCTGCGGCGGCAGCTCCGCCACGGCGCCTGGCCCCGCCGACCTGCCCGCCGCCGCCAGCGCGGCGGCGGCGCAGCTAGCGGCGCTGGCGGGCCGTGCGGGCGGATCGCGCCAGGTGGCGGGCGCCCTGGCGGGGGCGGCCACGCAGCTTCGGAGCGCCTTCGGCACCGCGGGTCTGCAGGCGTCTGGGGGTGAGCGACGCGAGGCAGGCACATGAGGGGCCTCGGGCTCCGCACCTGGGAACGGCTCCGCTGGTCCGCAGCGGCGGCGGCCACAGGCGGCTGCGGCTGCCACGCGCCCCCCACCCACACTGACGTCCGCTCCTTGCTGTTGTGTCCCCCCTCACTCCCTTCCCAACGGCCGCAGCCTCGGCCGGCGGCGGCTCCGGCTCCGGCTCGCGCGCCGCCACCTCGGCCTCCGCCTCCGCCCACCGGCCGCCCGGCTCCGCCCCGGGCCCCGGCATCCTGACGCAGACCGCCAGCGGCCACCTGGGGGCGGTGCCGTCGACCTGCCTGGACCTGCGGCCGCACACGGGTGGGTGCGGGGGAGCCTGGGAGACGGTCAGGGGGCTGGGGCTGGGGTTAGTGCCTTTGGCCTGCCTGGGGCGGTGGCCGGGTGGGAAGGTTGCATTGTGACTTGGCACGGGGTAGCGAGGACCTAGGGCAGCGTGGGCGGCGCGCGTGAAGCATGCGCCTGGGCCCACACCGTGTCAAACCCTGGCCCCCGCACATGCGCCTGGGCTTCGCTTCCGCACTGGCGCATTTAACCGCATTTCCTCTGTGCACGGCCGACGCGCCACTCTACCCGGGGCGTGCTGTGCTGCGTGTGGGGTTCTGTTCCACCTAACACTGCAACACACTCCTCTGTCCCCAGGCCGTCCCCAGGGCAACCAGCGCCTGCTCGCCAGCGCCCTCGCCTCCGTGGGTTCCCTGGCGCGAGCCGCCACCGGCAGCGCCAGGCGGGGTACCGCCGGCCAGGGCGGCGGCGGCGGCGGCGGCGCTGAGGTGGAGCAGGCGCTGACGTCGGCGGCGACGGCTCTGGAGCGCGCCCTGGGGGGTGGGCACGGGCTGGGACACGGGTTAGTGGGCCAATCCGTCCCCTCATGCCCTCAGGCCTTCGCAGCCTGCACCTGGCCGCCCGCTGACGGACCGCAAGCCCACCGCCCACACCTTCTACGCCCTGCCGCCCCCGCCTTGCACCGCAGAGATTGGCGCTGCCGGAGCTGACATCGCGGCCAGCCCGCCCACGGCCGCGGAGCAGGAGGGACCTGGCCTTGCGGGCACGGGCGAGGACAAGCTGCCCGTGGGTGAGGCCGCCTGGCATCCCTGTTGTGACCCCCCATGCACCAATCATAGCTTGTGAGCCTTGCGCCAAAAGCAGCTCGGAGCTCGCGCGTGCAGGGATGACCAGGGCCTTGCAACTCTGCTCGTCGTACAGCGAATGGATGCACGTTTCGTACGAACACGCACCGACAGCAGCACCCCTACCCTACCCGTACGTGGCCCTTCAGCCCCACTGGAGCGCGTCGGCCATGTAGCCCCCGGCGGCGGCGGCGAGGACCCCGCCTTCCTAGCCGCAGTGTACGGCGGATTCCGCCGCATCGGCGGCGCCGCCACCGACGCCGCCGAGGCCGAGGCGGGCGGCGGTGACGCCGCCAGTGTGGGCGACGGCATGCCCGTCGCCGACGTCACAGGGCGTGTGCCGCCGGGCTACCACCTGGAGCTCGGCGCCGCGTCGGCCGCCATTGTGCCGACGGCGCCGTCGGCCGCTGACGCCGACGAGACTGCCGGTGCCGCTGCCAGCGAGGATGACGGCGCCGCCGCCGCTGTAAGCAGCTACGCCGCCAGCACCGGCGGCAAGTACACGTACGACGCGCCCAACGCGCGACCGTCGGCCGCCACCAGCGGCGCTACCCCTGGCGCGGCGGACTGGGCCTTCGACGACCCCTCCGTCGAGGCGCCGCCGGCACCTGCTGACGGCAGTCTCGTGCCCGACGTCGCCGCCACCGGCCGCGACGCCGCCGTCATCGCGGCCGCCGACGCCATCCCATCGGTGATCCGCGTCACCGCCGACCCCTCCGTCGGCCCCCTGGACGCCGCCGCGATCCCGGCGTCGCCGTCGAGCTCGACCTCCAGCGGCGCCTCGGCCTTCGCGCGCGTTTCCGGCAACAGCGCCGCCGCCGACGAGGAACTGACGGCGGCGGCCGCCAGGCTGCCGTCGGTGCCGTCGGACCTGGATGAGGCGGCGAACGCAGGCCCGCTGGCGGGCCGCCGGCGCACGGCCGAGGCTACGGCGGCGGCGGTGGCGACGATCGCGGCGCCGCGCTACGTGACGCCGCTGCCGCCGCACCTTGTGGACATGCTGCGGGAGCCGTCAGCCAAGGACCTGGCGCACGTGTGAGGCGAGGCGATGGTGGGACTGAGGTGGCAGGGTGGGGGCGTGGAGTAGGGTTGCTGGAGGGTAGATGAAGGGGTGGGGAAGGGGAGGGCGTGTTGGTGAAGCCGTCGCTCGGACGGGCGGGCGGTTGGCGTGCGAGGAGGTCGTTTGGGGGCCGGGGGGAGGGAGGGGCGAGAGGTGTGTGCCGCGAGAAGAACAGGGCGAGGATGGGGGAGTGAATAGAAAGTTGCGTAGTACCGCACGGCAATAGCTCAAGTGACATTGCACAAGACGGGGAGTAGTAAGCGCTGCAATGACAACTGCTTACTGTTGCGATCGTGGCAATCAAAGATGGCGCAGGGCTTCAGCGCAAGGCCTTGGGTATGGGCGAGGAAGGGGTTTCCTGTGCTGGTGCATGTGCAGTCGCGAGGACGCCGCCGTTGGCAAGGATGCACTGCAACTCCGTTGCTGCAAATGGTTGGCACCCCCTCGCCGCGAGCAATGCATGCACGCACGGCCCTCGGAGCGGCCATGCGCCAGGCCACGTCCTCGCCAATTCACATTACGCGCATATACCCCCGGACAAGAGCCACCCGGGGTTATGTTCGGGGCGGGGCGTCCAGGGTCACTGACCGCCTACCCCTGCCACCCCTCACCCTGGCTCCCATCCAGAACTAGGCGACCGCCGCGTCCTCACCGCAGCCGGCCCTGTCGCATGCCGCCGTGCGTCCCCGCTGCCCGCGAGTCCACGCCAGGAGGTCCATCCCAGGCCCCAACGCGACACCATGCAGCCGTGGCCGTGTCTCATCCTAGCACCGCTGCCCCGTACTCGCACCCACGCCAATGCCGCCGCACACTCAGGCCTGCCCGCCGCCCTCGCCGCCGCCGCATGCGTGCCGAGCCCCCTGACCGCTGGCTCGAGCCCCCACCACCCAACCCCGCCCGCTCACGCCCGCGCCGCCGCCACCTTGGCCGCCGCTGCCACCAGGCGCTCGTGCAGCTTGGGCGGCGCGGCGATGATGCCGTTGAGCGGCCCCAGGCTCAGGTAGCGACCCTGGCTGAAGTCCAAGCGCCGCCCGCTGGCGTCCGTGACGCGGCCGCCGGCCTCCTCCACAATCACAAAGCCGGGCGCGTGGTCCCAGATCTTCTCCTGCGCAGCGAAGATGAGGAGGGGGTGTACCATGGGAGTAACAAACTAGTTGCGAAGATGAGGAGGGGGTGGGGAGGAGAGGGGAGTGGAGGAAAACGGAGGGGAGGGGAGGGAAGGGCGGGGTCCATCAGGCGGGTAGATCGCTTGAGGCACGGTTGGCGATGTCAGCGATTGTGGGGCTGGGCATGGGGAGATGAGCAGCAGCGGAAAGCGGTTGCGGCGGCAGCGGTGGCCAGGGCCATGCCCGCTCTCTGCAATCCCCGGGCCCGGCTTGCGATTGGCCGGCAGCTGCTGCCGTAGCGCACGGGCTCGCGCCGTACCTTGTAGCTGGCTGGCGGGAAGCGCATGAAGATGGAGGCGCACCCCCGCGACAGCAGCCCGTACTTGACCTGTACGGCGCACCGTACGGCAGCGGTCACGGCAGGCAAGACCTCAAGCGAGCGGCCGACATGCAGGACCGTGCGGCCGCACCCGGGCTCTACGAACCACGCTGGTCGGGCCCGCCCTGCAAGGTCGGCCCGTTAACGGATGACGGTGCCCCACCTGCTCGGAGCTGCGCCCTCAGCCTGGCCTCCCCCAGGCTTGCGCGAGCGCTACACCTGCTCAGCCGCCCTCACCCCAGCCGCACCTGGGAATCCATGCGCAGCGGCGGCAGCACCACGCCCAGCTCCCCGGCCTGCGTGCGGCATCGGAGAAAGGTCCAACATTGCACCGATAGATCAAGCGCCATGACCGGCGCCAATTCCAGTCCCACACCCGAATGACCGCCCCCTCGCCAGTCCCAGTCGCGCCATCCAAAAGGCTGCAGGCCCCATGCACGGCCCCATGCACGGCCCCATGCACGGCCCCATGCACGGCCCCAGCGCCGGCACCGGCCCGCGGACATGTCCCCCGTCGTGGAGCCCGCACGACCTGCCCCCGCACGCCAGCCCTACCACGGCAGCTGTGGTGCTGTGGCTCGAGTGGCGGCTCTCCACGCTCTCCATGAACCGCGCCGAGGCGGGGTCGTCCAGGTCGGCCACGTGGATGCGGCCGGGGGCGGCGGAGGCGTCCCACAGGGGGGCCGCCCAGGCGCCCTGCGGCATGGGAGCGAGCGACGGGGTGCGGGGTGGGGGCAAAGTGGGCGCGAGAAAGTGCGGGTGGGGAGCGAGCGGCAGGGCGCTGGGCTTCGGCTGGGTTCAGCCGCCCAGGGTCGGGCCAAGCGGCCAGGACGGCGGCCCTCGTCGAGTGCATCGTGGCCCCCCCCCCCTCACGCACACCGTCCATGGCCAGCACGGCGGTATCCCGCCGACCCGACCCAGTGGCAGCCCCGCAGTCCCAGCGGCCACAGCCCAGGCCGCCCATGGCCGCACCTGGCCTCGATGCGCGCTAAAGAGGCAGCCCACGCCCGCGTCCCCGGACCGCGAGGCCGCGCCCTCGGCCCCGTCGTCGTCCGCCACCGCGCCCTGCGGTAGGTTGGGGCAGCCCAGCACGCCCAGCACCACCTGCGGGTTTGGACGGGATGGGTGTGGGGGCCGGAGCCAGGTCGGACGGGCGTTCAGGCAGGCACGCGAGCGGGGCCGGCCGAGGGCCGCCTGGCAAGGTCCAGGAGGCGCGGCGAGCAGTGGCTGGATGACGAGGCTCTCGACTGGCGTGCATCAACCGCAGCTGCCCAGCGATCGCCAGGGCCCAAGATAGGCCCCCACGACATCCACATCCCCAGTGAACGTAGCGAAACGGCGGTCGCGCTGTCCGTAGTGCTAGTCGCAGTGATGAAGATAGTATCATGTGAAGCTGTGCGCGTCGGGGAGCCGCGTTGGTATCCATGGTGGCGTCCGCAGTCGTGGCATGTCGGCAGCGCGTTGTCCGCGGCCATGGTGATGGCCGCAGCTTAGCATTGCGGTCGGGATAGCACAGGCCCACACGTGCCACCCACCTCGCCGTCCTGCAGCATGCCCAGGCACACGCTGTACTGCCGCATGCCCACAAAGCCCCGCGTGCCGTCAATGGGGTCCAGCACCCAGTGCCGCCCCGAGGGGCCGCCCTGCGAGCCGCCCAGGTCTGGTGGGCAGCGACGGAAGTGGCGGACGGGAGTAGGGCAAGACGGCGGGTCAGCGTAGGGGTCAGCGGCACGGTACAGCAGCGACCCGACTTCCTCTAGGCGTCCTGTCGGGCCCCCTCCCCAAAGCCTCTAGCCCCTAGCCCCTAGGCGCCCTGTCCGTCCTCCTCCCCCGATGATAGCCCCACCAATGAGCTGCAGCACGTCCTCGGGCGATAGGGACCCAGGGTGGCCCTCCGACGACAGCACGCCGTTGATGAGCTGCACCGGGTGGGGAACCGGGGGATGGGGTTGAGGATGGGGTTGGGGCTGGGGCGGGGCGGCACGCAGAACGGGCTGCTGTGGTCAGGGCGGGTCAGCGGCTGCTGGGCTCGCCCGCAGCCCAGCCGCATGCGTATTGCGGCCCAGCACGGCTGCCCTGTCAGGCCTGCTAATAAACATGGCATCACGATCAGCACGCCCAACACAGCGGTGTAGTCCCTCTGGCCCATAGCACATAGCACGTGCGCGTGGTCGCCTTCCCACCTGCGTGATGCGCTCCAGCATGGGCCGACCCGCGGGGCTGCGCAGCTCGGCGCTGTCCTCCTCGGCCACCATGGACAGCTGCGCCGAGGGGTCGGCCCGCTGCAGCGCCCACGCCACCACCGCCTGCGCGCCTGGTGGCAGGAGGGAGCGGGGGGCAGGGGGCTCGGAGCAGGGAGCGGGCAGCGCGGTAGGGCGTGAGGGGGGAGGGAGGGTGCGAGGGTGGCGGGGTTGGAGGGAAGGGGGGCGCGGGGGTGGGAGGCAGAGGGATGGAGCCAGGGTGAGGGCCTGGGTGGCTTGGGCTGGCGCGGCTAGGATGCCCTGGGTGGCACACACGCCCCGCATTAGACTTGGGTGCCCCAACCCAGCCGCAGCCGCGGCGCCGAACCATTCCCCTAGCGACGGCCCCCACCGTAGTCTGCCACGGTGACTGGCGAGTCGTCCTTCTTATCCACGCGCTCCTCAGCGCTGAGCTGCAGCTGCACGACCTGCAGATCGTGACGCGGATATTGGTCGTCATGAGACTGGAGAGGCCGTGCAGCTGGCGCGACTGCCGACCGGCTTGCATGCTCGCATCGCTCGCCTGGCACAGCCGCGAAGCGAGCCGCACAGCCTCCTTAGCCGATTGGAGCTCCTTTGCGTATTTCGCGGCGACCGCAGGCGAGGCGCTCGCAGACGCACGCACGCTCAGCAGCGATTTCGCGCGTGCGCCACGCGACTGCAGCGCGAAACGTTGGTTATGAGAGGCTAGCATGGTCGCGGCTGTGAGGGAAGCACCGAGGTGCTCGGGGATGCAAGGATGGTGAGACGGGTGTGTGTGGCGGTAGCCCCTGTGCGTGCTGCAGACAGCGAGCTGCGTGATAAAGGCGATTGCAAGCAGAGCAGAGTAAAAACCTCGAGTTGGGTCTTTGTGCGCCGCGACGGGTCAGGTCGCATGTGTCGCTGTTACATTGTAGCGCAGTCCAATCACGCCCGAGCTCGCCAGGAACCGCACATAACAAGCATCCTCGAATGACCTGATACATGCCAAGGATGGCAGACGCCTGCTTCACACCGCGTGTTTGTCAACTGTCGTGTCGTTTACCACGACAAGCAGCCATGACATACTGCGTCCAGTTCAGAACGATAGCCTCGCCGACAGGAGCTCAGATGCGGACGTGCCCTGTAGCTGTTGGGGGTCGGTCGCACATGCCCGGAAGGCCGATTCCCGTTCGGCCCGCCCCAGCGCCTGTGCCGGCGCTGTCAAGCGCGGCCGACTCACCAGGAGCTGACGACGAGAGCAGCCACCATCATCCGAGCGGGATGCAGATGGCGGTGGGTGGCGCACGCTGTGCCGTCGCGGCACACCGGGGCAACGGCGCCCCGTCGCGTCAATCCTGTACCCCCCGCGTACACCCTCTGACAACAACCCACCCTATACCGCCTCGCCGTCCTCATCACTCCACACCCGGCTAACCCGCTGCTCCACCGCACACCGCAATACTCCTTGTCCCTCCTCGCCGCCATCCCACCCCAAGGCGCTCATCGCGCTCGTGCTCTTCACGGGCGTCTCCAACCGCGTGCTCTACAAGATGGCGCTCGTACCGCTGTCGGACCATATATTTTTCCTGGCACAGCTGCAGAATTTCGCATACTTGTCCACCTACTTTGGCGCGCTGGCTTGGCGGCACCGGTGAGGCGCCAGTCGCATGGAGCAGCGGCTCTCACTACCCAAGCCCCTCAGCCCCGGCGGCATCCAGCCAAACCCCAACGCCTCTGCACGTCCCTTGCCCCCCAGAGCCGGCATCGTGACTCCCGCCATGCTAGACATTGACAAGAGGCCGTTCCTGGTGGTTGGCGCCTGCGAGGCCGTGGCGCAGGTGCGCGCTAGGGCGCTGGACCCGCCAAGGGCTGGGAGCCCTCGACGTGGCCGCGGCGGACGGAGGGGAGCGGTGGGAGGGGCACCGGGGGCGCCTTTCGGCCCACAGGTGCACGCAGCCGGCGAAGACGCGTCACGCCCCCGGCGGACGCATGCTGCGCGCCGCCCTGCTGCCTCGCTGCCCCCACCTGCCCCTCCTCCCCCACCGCCCTCCCCACCTGCCCTGCCCAGCTGCTGTTCATGGTGGGCGCCGCGCACATCCCCGGCCCGCTGCTGCCCATCGTCAACCAGACCTACCTGGTGTGGAGCCTGCTCTTCGCGCGGCTGCTGCTGGGCACCCGGTGCGCGGCGGCGTGCACCACACCACACGTGCAGCGTGCGACCGCCGCACACGCCCCCGTCCCCACGAGCCCGCCGCGCAGGCCTCTAGCGGGTTGGGCAGCGGGCCGCGCCTTGGGGCCGCCTGCTAGGCCGCTGGGAACACCACGGAGGGCGCTGGACCCTGCACCGCAGCGCGCCCCAGCCCAACGCACGCCCTCTCCAACACGCGCCCCTCTCTGCCGCCTGCGCCGCGGCCCCGCGCAGCTACTCCAAGCTGCAGCTGGCGGGCGCGGGGCTGGTGCTGGCGGGCGTGTGCGCGGCGGCGGTGTCGCCCGCCACCCTGGCCTCCCACTCCGCGGCCGCTGCGGGCACGCTGCGCTACGTGGCGGTGTGCGTGGCGTGCTTTGCCTTCCCCGCCATCGCCAACTGCGTCAAGGAGCGCGTGTTCAGGTGCGCAGTCGGTGGCGCAAGGGTGCCGGCCAGACCGGCATCGCTGCAGCAAGCAACGAGCGCCTGTGGAAGGTCCGGAGGCCCGAGGGCGGCAGGTTGAGTCCCAGAGAACGGGGCTTGATGCTGCCCCACCCAGCTGTCCGTGGCTTGTTTAGAAATAGGCAACATACAGTGTTGTGAGCGCACCCTGCTCAGCCGGCGCCCCCAACCCCACCCTGCCCAACCCATGTGCGTCACCCCGCCCTGCGCCCACCCGCGCCCCGCGCCCCGCTGCCGCTACCCGTCGCCCCCAGCTCCGCCGCCTCCCGCCTGGGGCGCCCGCTGGACATCTTCGTGGTCAACTCGTTCGGCAGCCTGGCGCAGGCGTGCTTCGTGCTGCTGCTGCTGCCGCTCACCACCGCGCTCAAGGGCATCAGCATGGCGCAGCTGCCGCAGGTGAGGGGCCGCTGGCGGTTGCTGTGGGTGCTGCCACTAGGGTAGGTCAGCATAGTGTAGAGCAGCCTGCCGTTGTCAACGCTACGGCTACGTGTCAACACGACGATGCGGACTTACACGCGGATCGGCGGCTGCGACGACAGGCGGTAATGGGGTGGGCTTTTGCGGCGTTGGGCCCGAGCCTCTGGCTCGGTTTGCGAATGACTGGTTCGCTACTCCCTCGGTACATCCCCTCGGCACCTGCATCTGAGAGAGGAGTTGGGCGCCGCCGCGCCGACCAGCCGGATGCCGCAAGCCGCGGTCTTGCTGCTGGGCAGCGCCGCCACGTGCCAAGTCCCTTAGCCCCGGGCCGTGGCCTACCGTTGCTGCCGCGCCGTGCCCAACCCAAGGCGAATTCCGCCTCTGTTTTTGCCTCCTCGCCCAGAGCCTCGCTGCCTCGGCGGCTGCGTTTACGGGCCAGCTGCCCGGCGCTGACCCCGCAACGCCGCTGCTGGCACTGTCGTACGTGGGCATGAACCTGGTATTCAACATCGCCATGCTCACGCTGCTGCGGAGGTACGGCAGGCTCCGTACGACAAATGTACGGCGGGTGCTGCGGGCAGGCCTGCTGCGGGTGCCGCATGAAGGCAGGCGCCGCTGGCGGCCCCGCTGAACCCTGACGCCGGCTGCGCCCGCCCCCGCAGTGTGGGCAGCGTGACCACCACCATCGTGGGCTCCTGCCTGGTGCCGCTCACCATCGCGGCCTTCACGCTGCCGCTGCCGTACCTGGTGAGCTACCGGCCCGGCTGCCGGCCCGGCTGGGGGTCCGGCGCGAGAGCCGCTCGCCTGCCGCGCGGTGGCAGCACCGCGCGGAGCGCCACATCGCGCTGCCGCGCCCCCAACCCTAGCCCTTGCCCGACCCCTGCTCGCAGGAGCCGGCGGTGATTGGGCCCAACTTCGTGGTGGGCGCCTCCCTGCTCATGGCCGGACTCGTGGCCTACAACCTCAACTCGTGGCGCTCGCTGCTGCGCCTGCCGCCGCCGCCGCCACCGGGAGAGGCCAAGGCCAAGGCCGCGTGAACAGAGCTTTCGAAACACTGTCACAGGAATCCAAGTGTGCCTGCGTTTCAACGGGGCTGTGCGGCGGTGGTTCCCGGGCGGGGGCCAGCAGCTACAGCGGCAGTTGGCCTGTGGGGGCCACAAGGCGCATGGTGAGGCGCAGCAGGGTGGGAACGGACATTGCGATGCATAGCGCGAATGTGATGGAAAGTTGTGGTGTGGACGTTCAAGGATGGCTTTAATGGTGATGGACGCGCCGGTTTCCGGCGCACGAGCGGGAAGGATGGCGTGAGGCCGGGGCTGCGCAGCAGGCGCAGCTCTAGTTTGGGCTCTGGTGTCCTCGTCTTGCCTACGGTATTGCCAAAGCTCGATTGTATGATCTTTTTGTTGCAATATCGATGACCTGCTGCTGTTCATTTTGGGGGCAGAGCAGGGTCGCATAGTGGCGGAGGGCTGGGGGCGCGCAGCCCGGTCGCGCCTCCGTCGCGTCTAGTATGTGCGCCGCACGGACGACGCGTGTTGTGTGTGACATGTGTCATTCATGGGCCGTGCAGGCCAGCCGCCAGCGCAGCAGCCGAGCCGGCTGAGCGCGAAGGTTGACGCATGTCATGGGGCCTGCATAAGCTGTTGCACTGCGGGTATTCTTCGATCGGACCGAGCCTGGCTGTGTAACAGCGGCAAGTGCACAGACCGTGGCCAGACAAGTGGCCAGCGCTTCGACGCCGAGGGAGGGATACCGGTGTGCAGCTTGACTTTGACGCAAGGCACCGCAAGCCGCAACGCGCGCCATCCAAAGCGCAGTTACAAATGGTACAGTAGGCCGCATGGCCCTCGAGGTGTGCCGCGCGGCCTGGAGCACAGGAGGCCTCCTGCGCGCGGCGGCATTCAATCCAAGACTCCTGCAAGGAGCGGTCATCGTCCGCAGCACGCGTACGCTAGTAGGAGGCTCAAGCCCATCGTCGCCACAGCAGCGGCCCAAAATTGATGGCACGCCCGTAACCCACCCAGTTCCCCGCCCCGCCCAGCTTCCAAGTCGTCGCAACTTCTTTCCCCAGACCATACACACCACCTGTTCGTACAAGCCCAACTGGCAGAATGCGTCCCGAAGAATTGTCGTGTCCCGAAGAACCACCACCAGATCTACCGAACGCGCAAGCCAAACAGACAAGCACATAAGGCGCGCCCTAGGCGCCGGCCACCGGCCAATCCGACCCACAATGCGTGGGACAGCTGACCGTTCGCATGCATGACAAAGCATCCCACCCCACCCCACGCCCACCCACGCAACCTCTGCAGTCACTCTTCCCCACCAGGACTGCCGCTAATGCCCGTGCGGCACGCCAGTAGTGCAGAATCGGAACGCGGCCGACATGCTAGGGGCGGCCGCAATGCTGCGAAGCAAGCCCCCGGCATCCAGCCCCGCGCCGTCCGAGTGTGTCCGAGCGTCATTCGCTTCCGGGAGGCACCATCTCTTGCCGAAACCTGTCCCAGCCCATGCAAATCATAAACAAACCAGAGATGAAACCTTTGCGCGACGCAGCGCACGCCCGCGAAAACCGCCGCCGGCGGGCTTGGCGGGCGTGCCCCATCGCCCTTGTAACACAGCACCTCTCATGCACATTCTCCCGCTCTGTCAGATCACGGGTCACAACCAACGCCCGGCATCCTGCGGCCCCTGCCGTTGCCCATCTGCGGGCCCCCGTTGCGGCAGAAGCCGAGCACCGGCCACATCTCTCCCACCACCCTAGCCTTGCTGGGCCCCCCCCCGCCCTTTGCGGCGTCAGCCCGTCAAACCTCCCCAGCTGCGCATGGGTGCATGGCTCGCCCCAAAAAGAGGCCACCCTGACCAGACGCAAACAGTCGGTCATTATGCGGTTGTCGCCGGGGTATTTGAGGGGTCTCGGGCACACCGACAACCTGCCCTCATCCCCACGGGCCGGACCTAGCCCGCCCGGACTGCCTGAAACGCAGGAATGCACATCTTAACACACGCCGCCGCTGCTGCCGCTCTCACTGTGTCGCGGCCGCTTGCGGCGGCCGCTACCACCCCCTCCGCCTCCGCCCCCCGGGGCGAGCCAACCCCGCTTTGCCGGTCCCAGCCGTGCAGGCACAGAGCATCGAATGCATCCAGCAGAGAAGCGCAGCGCTCTGTGCCCGTATCCACATTACCGCAGCCCGCCGTCGGGCAGTGTGGCCGCACCTCCAATGCGCTGCTCTACTGCTTGTGGAATGCAAAGCGCACCACCACGGCGCTGATGTCATCCACGACGCCCGCCCGCTCCTCCAGCCACCTGTCGTACGCCGCCTCCACAAGCTGCACACGGGCGGGCGAGCGGACAAAGGGACTGGAGATGAGTGGAGCGCGCGGTCGTCCGTTCCATGTCCCACATTCGGTTTCGGCTCAGTGCCGCGGCCCGGCTACCACCCGGCCCCAACACTGCAGCCCCCTCACCCTGCGGCACGCCTCCCGCGGACAGTCGTATTGCCCGACCAGGTCCACCGCCTTCTGGCTGCTCATGAACTGCCACACCCCGTCGCTGGCCAGGATGAGAAGCCCGCAGCGCTGCGTGAGCGACACCACGCTCAGCTCCGGGTCCGAGGTCACGCCCACACTGCGAGCACAGCACAGCGGAGGCAGCGAGCAGGCACGATCAGACAATCCATGAGGTCACCGCATCCCACTGCCCGTCTGCAACCCGAGCGAGCGCTGCTCCGCAGCAGCCCAATGCATTCTCAAGGCCTCCCCCGCTCCAGCCGGCTTACGTCTGCGCGACGCGGTCGCCAAAGGCGCGGCTGATGGCCAGGCCGGGCATCAGCGAGTCGCGCAGCCACACGCGGTGCGGACCCACGGGCCGGCCCTGCGAGTCCAGACGCCTGTGGGGAGGGGGAATGACGCGGGCACGGGGATGGTCGTCAGCGCGCCTGCAGGTCCACGCCAAGGCACGGAGCAAGGCCCTGAAGCAGCGTCCCCGCAGCAGACCGTAGCCCAGGTGGGCTCTTTCCGCGCGGGCCCCCCGCCCCAGCTCCCCAGTCCAGGCAGGCTCAGCATATTCGTCCCACCCCTCTTTCCGCGCCGGCTCTCACTGCTCGACGCGGCCCTCCGCCGCCGTGATGCGCTCGCGCTCCCCCGGCAGGTTGGGGGTGTGGTCCGTGCTGAGCTCCACCGCCTCCCAGCGGCCCTGCCCCACGCGGCGGCCCAGCACCGCGCGCGAGTCGCCCGCCCATGCGGTGGTCAGCGTGCGGCCCTGCGCGGTACGACACGGGCGTCCGAGAGTCAGCAGGTCACAGGCGAGAGGGAGGACGGCAGGCACAGGCGCGCCGCAGCAGGGACAGGCGCGGCAGCGAGCGGAATACCACAGCGATGCCGGGCCTGCCAGTTCCCGCCCCCCGCGTCACCATACCGGTAACCATGTCCAAAACCTCCAGCCACCCTCCCCCGCACCTTGACGTGACACACCACCGCCGTGCTGCCACTAAAGGACGAGTCGATGCCGCTGCGGCCGATGAGCGAGGTGTCCATGGCCCGGAAGCCCAGGGACATAGCACGCCGCGCGTCGCGCTGCTCCCAGCCGCGCTCCTCGCCGCCGTCACCGCCCACGGCCACCGGCGGCGCGTCGTGGCACTCGCCCACGCTGGCGGTGCTTGAGGTGGAAGGGCACAGGCTGCCGAGGCTGAGGGGGAGGTCCATGAGGCCGGCGCCGTCGAGGGCCGGGGGCTGGTCCAGGAGGTCACGCAGGACGCGCGGCAGGTGCTCGCGGAGATAGTTGGAGATGCGATGGCCTGTACGTGGGGGTAGGGGGATGATCAGGTGGAGAAGGGGTGGGCGGTGGGATCTGGAAATGGGGAGACGGGCGTTGGCGTGGGCACGCAGCGCACCTTCGCGGCCATGCCCATCCATGACACCGAAGAGCGCGCTGCTCTCATCGTCCTCCACATGGGCGAAGTGGGCGTCCTGGTTGATCTTCTGGTACCCGGGGTCAAGGCCGGTGCGGCTATAGCACCCAAAGTCGATCTGCACGCCCGGACGCGGCTGCGGGGCGGAGGCATGTGCAGCGCCGTGGCGTCCGGTCAAGGCCAGCAAGCTCAGCAGCCAGCCGGCTGAGAGCTTTCCAGAGTCCCTAGTATGCAGCGACAGGTCGCTGGCGCACGGATAAGGCATGTCAAGTTCCGGCACATGTAGCGGGCCGCTCACCTTTGGGATGCGTCGGAGTGTAGAGGTGCTTCTTGTAGACGCCACTAGGACCTCCGTCGCTTGAGGTGGCGTGAGGCGTGACCCCTCGCTGGGAAACAGCCGCTCGCCTTGCCTCTTTGGAAGCGGCGCAGGTGCTGTACTTGTTGCTGCTGCTATTATACACCGCTTCATGGATGTGAGCGCCGGTGAAACGCGGAAGCCGCCGTGTGGTGCGCAAGCGAGCTGCGGCCCAGCCGGCCGCTGGAGCCCGCGGTGTAAGCTGGAATGCATTGTAACGCTGATCCACGAGCAGAGCTTGGCGCTAATGCGTGTCACTATCTAGAATCGCATGAACGATTCAAGCCTGCGCGAGGCCGGGCCGTTTCAATGGTGTCGGTGCCTGCACAGAAGATTACATGCAGCAAGTGTGTGCAGAATGGCGCCAGCATTTGCGAATTGACTTCGGCGGCGTGTCCGAAAGTGGTGCCGGAAGCCCCCTCGCCCCCGCCCCCCGAGCGCAACCGTGTTGACAGTCTTTCATTCGGTTTGTTGAAGTCGGCCAATAATACCTTTGCGCCCCTTTGACCTCAAAGAGCGCCAGGGTCTCCCCTGAGCAACAGCAGGCCGCCAAGACACGTGTGAGCCGCGGCCGGCCGTCCTCGCTCCTCGCTGTGTAGGCTTAGTCAACATGTGCGCAGCTTGATGTCGCAGTGCAGACTGTGCCACTCAGGAGGCGCCGCTCCTGGTGCCGCTCTGCAGCGGACAAAGCCGCTGAGGAAAATGAGATCCAATGCAAGGTAGTGCCGCGCAGGCCTCCAAGCTGACAGCCGGTTGTCTGAGGTACCCCGCCTGTACATACCGGGAGCATACCGGAGGCACCATGCCCGGGACCGGGGATATTAGCTTCCACCGTCCATCACAGCCTACTTCCTCGCAGATGCACTCTGCTCCTACGCCGCGCCGTATTCCGGTAGGCAGCCCTACTACTTGCACTGCGTGTACCCGGCGGTAGCCGGGAGGGGGATTCCTCGCCCTCGGTGCATCGGCCGCTATCACGGCTTAAGGAACGCGCGCGAGGCGCCTCAGGTACAAGTCCAATGACACAAACGGGGCGGCGGTGAGGTAGCGGCCGGTCGAGTAGCGAAGGGTCCCCTCAAAGTTATCGGCTGCCGCTGGATACTGCGCCAGCGGGCGTCCTCGCCACGGCCGCAAACTACCTGCATGGGCCAGGAGGAAGCCCCCCTCAGGCGAGACTTTGGGGCAGGACGCAGGAGTCGCTGCCTCAGGGCTCGGGTGTTCCCCGAAGTAGCTCGATCTCAAAGTGGCTGTCAGTGCCTTCGACCCGACAAATGGCTTCTGGCGTGCGAAGCGGCCTTTCGCTCGAAGCAGCCTCAGCCTGGCGTGAAACGGATTGGTCCTGGGTGCAGGCTCTAGCGTTGATGCGTCCAGCGCCACGGCGCTGTGAGAGCAGCAACACAATCTGGAGCGGTATTCTATGGCAGTCGCATCGCCTTACAACCGCTTTCGAGGCACGAGTCCGGTAGGTCCGGTCCTGCCTGTCACTCACGACTTATGCAGTGCGCACGTTAAGATGCGCTGTCTTGAGGTACCTAGCCCATGTGCGGAGAAAGCAAGAGCAAAGCCAGCACCAGAACTCTTCGGCACAGTGCTCGAGGTCTCAGCCGCCAAGCAGGTCCGCAACCCTCCACCAAGCCAACCACCGCTCCACCCCGCCCGACGAAGAAGAACAGAAGTTCGGCCAAAAGCGTCAGGACGGTCCATGCCGCATGCACAGCTGTTCGTGTCATGTCCCGTTGCCAAGACACCCAGCTCATGCGCAACACACGTCAATCCGCCGAAGGAGGTAACAAACAAAGTTTCCAGCCTGTATCAGGAGGCCAAACCCATCGCGCCCCTAGCCATTAACTTTACTCAGCGGAACGGCCGCCGCCACGTCACTCACAGTCACCCAGGTTCCCGCACACTGAAACACAGCGCAGCTCCGGGGAGCCCTCCACAAGGGCTGCACCCAGCCGCGCGCTCGTGCCACCACACCACACCACAGCGCACCGCACGCACACAGTCACCGCCGCACGCCCGCGGCCAGAGCAGCAGCTCAGCACGCAATTACGAGGGGTGGATGAATCGCACGACCACTGCAAACGAAGGATAGGGGAGGGGGCAGGCAGGGGCAAGGAACGGAGATCAGCGCGAGGCCCGACGCCGCTGCGAAAGCGGGGCATTGTGTGTGGTGCCCCTGGTCGTCAAGCGCGCAGCTTGCCTGCCGTGATGTCGTCTACGACACCCTCCTCCTCTGTCAGCCACCGCTGGTACGCCTCGTCCACCAGCTGCAGACGGGAGGAGAAAAGCAACAATGCAATGTGGGGTGTGATAAGCGTGGGGACCACCGAAGCGCGTGGGCGCATGATGGCAACGAGCGCATACGGCCAACTCGTACAGCAGTTTGTGCCGGTCGCCGCCAACACGGCTGGTGGCCCCCAGCCTCACATGCACCCATCATCAGCGCCTCTATACTTCCGACTGCAAAGCGATGCCCCATAAAGACCTCCCTCGGAGACCCCACGCTGAACCCAGCTTCCTCCACCACCGTCCACAGCAGCACCCCATGTTGAGCCCCAACCCGGCGGCACGTTTTCGCTTAAAAAAACCACCAACCCTTTATACCCTCCTCCCATTGCCAAAACGGCACGCAACCACGTGTGGCGCTGACGCCTTCAATCCCACCTGACGGCACGCCTCCTCGGCACTGTCGTACTGAGCTACGATGTCGACGGCCTCCTTGCTCGAGATGAACTCCCACACGCCGTCGCTTGCCAGCACGATGAACCTGTCCTGCGGCGTCAGCTCCATGCTGGAGTGGTCCGGCTCCGACGTCACGCCGACCCTACGGAGAGAGCAGGAGCGCAGGATAGGGTGCGGTGAGCGCACTGGTGCAGGCCACAGCCAACATGCGATGGCGGGAATAGTATGCTGCGACACCGCTTCTGCGTCCTCCCTCGGCGCCCGCGCAGGGAGCTCAGACGGGTCGCAGGTGACGCCCGCTCCAACTAAATGGACCCGCTGGAAAGCGAGCATGTTGCTGATCCCGCTGCCATGCTCGCTGTGCGACACAACCCTTCCGGATCAACGAAAAGCAACACGGCGTGCCTACAGCGTCTTCGTGCACCAGCACGATGCCCCTGCCCCTTTCCACCCCACCGCTCTCCCGCTCCAGCCCGCAGCACCCCGCCTTCCCAGCCCCCGTCCCACTGCCGACTCTCGTCCTGCATTGCACAACGCCCTGCCCCTCCTCCTCTCCTGCATTGTACAACGCCCTGCCCCTCCCCCTCTCCTGCATTGCACCGGCGCCCCTCCCTCTCTTTGCTTACTGCCCACGCGACTCACTGGTGCGCCAGCACGTCGCCCAGCGCGCGGCTCATGGCCAGGCCCGGGATCCAGGCGTACTGCAGCCACACACGGTAGGGGCCCATGGGCTGGCCCATCTCGTCCACCAGCCTGAGGGCCGAGGAGCATGTAGGTCAGACTAGGGCATGTGCGTCGGCCGCAAGCAAAGCGGACCACAGAGGCTGGCAGGCGTAGCACCGAGGGCATGAATTGGAGCACAGCGCATTCCTCGTGTTGGGCATCCGACCCACACGGCCGCGGGCCTGCGACGCCGGGGACCGATGTGCCGAGGCCACGTGCGCTGCCTTGCGCTGCTCGTTTCAACAGCCCCGTGCACTGCCGATTGTGCATGCCACGTCCGCCCCTGTGATACAAGCCCGTTGCAACAAGCGCCACGGTGGACCGTCGCCATCCCAGCCGGCCAGCCCCTGCACGCACCGCTCCACACGACCGTTGGCTTTGAGGATGCGCGCCTTCTCCTCGGGCGCGGTGGGCTTGTGGTCGTTGGTCAGGTCTATCGCATCGAACACTCCCTTCTTGACCTCGCGCCCCAGCACACCGCGCGAGTCGCCCACCCAAGCCGTTGTGAGCGTCTTGCCCTGTACATACGCGTGGTGGGGGGCGAAACAGGGAGGGGGTTTGCAGCGATGCTGTGGCCGGGGATTGTGGGGCTTGTGTCGGCACCACGTAAGCGTGGCCGCCGCGGCAAGCGCGAGATGCGCACCGTGGTCGAGCAGCAAGGTGGATTGTGGTAAGAATGCGCGCCCCTATGCATGCGCCGCAGCGAACTGCCGACTACACCGCTACATGCTGTGCTATAGGGTGCCACTCAATCCGTGTTCTCGCCAACCTGCCCCCGGTGGCGCCGCACGGCTCTCTGTTACCCGGCGCCCGACACCCACCCGCACGCATTGAACCCCTTCGAATGATCCCGAACCCCCCCCCCGCCATGCGGGGCGCAGGCTGCCGCACCTTGAGGTAGCTGACCACTGCCGTGCTGCCGCTAAATTCGCAGTCTATCCTGCTGTTCCCGAGAGAACGGTCCACCTCGCAGAAGCCCTGCGTCAGCGCCTTCTTAACGTCCTTTTCCAGCGTCAAGTGGTTGACTAGTATTATGGGCAGGTGCTGCTTCACGTAGCCCGACACCAGGTGGCCTGCGGCATGTTGCAACATATTTCGTCGACATGCGAACGCAACGGCCACAGTGATACCGTCGACGCGTACCGTGTGGCCCGTGCCCGTCCATCGCGCCGAACAGCGACTGGTCCTCGGTGATATACTTCTCAAAGGCAAAGCAGTTGTCCTGGTTGGTCTTCTTGAAGCCCGGCTCGCGTCCTGCCCGCGACATGCAAGCCACGTTGACACGCAGCGTCCGGCGTTCTTGCTCCTGTGCGGGCCAAGCTCGGTATAGGTTAAGGGCTCTACATGTCTTCGCAATAATGGCGCTCACCTCCGGCGCCAGCTGACCCTGAACGGCAGGCCCGTCCTCGCCACCCTCCTCAGCTCCCTCCTCTGGAGCGAGCCCTTCCTCGGCAGAGAACTTGCCGGCGGGCGTCGCGTTGGGCTGCGGGCAAGGTGTGCATGTCAAGCGAGCCCTCAGCACGCCGCTAGCGGGCGACTTACGTCGCTGGTCACATACGATAGCCGGCGAGCTCGTGTGTTGCCCGAACGACCTCCCGGCCCAGAGTTTGCAGCCGGGGCTGGGGCGCCCGCTGGCGCAGTAACCTGCGGCAGTCGATATCGTTGAGCCGAGCCCTGTGCTACTCAGACCGGCCGCCACCTCACCGCTGCCCCGTTTGCGTCATTGGATATGTAGCTGAGGCGCCTCGCGCGTGTTGTTTTCGCTTTGGTAGCGGCCTCCTCAGCGGCCTTTTCTGCGGCACTGCCTGCAAGACATCAAGCCGCGCATGTCGACCACGCCTCCACAGCGGCCATGGACGGCTGCGACCCACACCTGTCTTGGCTGCAGCACCAGCTGCCTGCTGTTGCTGAGCTCCCTGCTGCTTCTGCCCTTGCTCTTCCCCCTGCTCCGGCACGCTCGAACCGCAACCCATGATATAGTTGCAAATAAATCACTTAGCGTTTCATGGGGTCAAGTGGGAGCAGAGGTGTGACTGGTCTAGGTGCGCGCCACGGTCACTCGGTCAGCCCTTGGCCCGATGAGCATGCGCAGTACCAATGCCAGCGACACGAAGCGACCGCACAGTCCGTGTACTAATATAGTAAATGGAGTAAGAAGCAACGTCCTAAAAGCTCGACGCGGTGCGGTGCGCGCTGGACGAGTTAGATTGATGCTCCACAAAGGTGTTTGGAGCCGCTTCATAGCAGAGCGATAAGGGAGATTGAGGTACATAGTCCCACATGCCCGCAGCAAGGCAAGTAGCCGGTTGTTGTTTCGGCTTGGTGCAATCCCGTGTCCCCCCACGCGTGCCTGACTGCGGCCAACACGACGGAAGGCTGCATTTGTGTGCCTCTGGTGGGTCCAAGGCCTGTCGCCGAGTGTTCCTGTCCGCAGCAGGTGTACCCCAGCGATGTCCACTAGAACCCCCAGCCAAGGCTTCCAGTCATACGCGGTCACACACGGATTTCCCGGGGGCACCGCCCCACCAAAGCGACACGCGGCTTCCCATTTAACCTGACATGGCATGCACGGTTTAACCAGCGCTCGCTATGCGAATCCCCAGGGGCATCTGCATTCCAGCCGGCCTAGTCATCTGCGCAGGGCCGTTGGGCCAGCCACCCGGTCCGCCGCGGCGCGTCCCCCTCACGTGCACCCGCACCGCGCCGCCCGGGTACATTGCCCGCCCTGAACATCATGCCCGCTACACACCGTCAACACGGCCCGCCCTGCGCATCACTCCCACATGGTGTGCGGCTTGGGCGGCTTCTGTCAACTTGCACATAAGCTTGAGGCACGGCATCGCCGAAGGGTGGCGGCACGGCAGGACAGCATCGGAACGCGAGCCTTCGTCGTGCTATGCAGGCCAGAACGCGCGTCGGAGCCAGAACAACCGACCATGCGCCCATCACCCACAACAAGGGCGACGCACACGCCCCGGCCATGGCCACAGCGGCTGCCGACATCGCCGCCTCGCTTCACCCCAACACATACGCCGAGCCCCCATGACCAGCATCCTTATTAATGAAAGCCTCCTTCATCCCCGCATACACACACACCCCATACACAGCCAGCGCCCCCTCATGCCACCGCATCCGCCCGCCCTCCACTCCCTTTTCCTGCTACAGCGCAGACAACCGGGCTTCTTTATTGCCATCACAGCAGCACCGCAAGCGCTTGCCACAACATGTAGCCCAGGTGCGATAGCCATGCTGAGCGCGCGACTGCGTGACGACCGAGCTCCACTATCATAGCATCAGAGCCACGTCGCGGCAGCAGCCGTGCGGGCGTCCGCGACTGCCGGGCTAACGCTGGTGTGTCCATGCGGCGTCGCGGCGGCGCCAGGCATCGATCGGCCCTTGTGGGTTGGGCGCAGCTGATGCCGAGCGATGGTGCAGAGCGCCGCGCCGCCAAATGCCCCCGCCTGCTCCCTAGTTGCGAACGCCAGTCGTGCAGCGAGACTCCGTTGCTGCTCGCGCAGCGGAGCGCCAGCCGCAACGGGGTGCTCCACACACATTCGCGCATACCGGTAGCTCCCAGCTCAGGCAGCTTGCTTGGAAGCCAATCCAGCGCCAGCCCCGGGGCCCAGACGCGACACGCCGAGCTCCCATGCGGGGCCGCGCCGCGGCGGGTCGCCCTGCGCCCCGCCGGCGCGCTCTGGCCTCCTCCGTCCATCCACTGCCGCCCCCGCCCCCCGCCGCCGTTCGGCCGGCTCAAGCCTCCTGCTCGCCGTCCTGGTCCGGCACCGTCTCCAGCGCCGGCGTGTAGTGCGTGCCGTCGCCGTGGGGCCCGTGCAGGCTGGCGTCACGCAGCCTGCAGGCGGGCGTGGCGTGGCGCGGTGTCTATGTCACACAGACCAACTCAGGTCGAGACGCCAATCATTGGCAACAGGGGCTGCGGTGCAGCGACAGTGACAGCCGAGGGACGGCAGCCAGCAGCACTCGCGGGCGTCCCGCACGACACGGCCCCGTCACGGTACGGCATCCGCACCTTGGGTCGTACAGGTCGTACGACAGCTCGCTGCTGGCGCCGCTGCCCAGCGAGTCGCCGCTGTTGCAGCGCATGAGCTTGACAAAGGCGTCAAAGTCCACCGCGTCCGCCTCCACGGCCGCGTCCATGAGGCTCTCCTGCACCGCCAGGTTGACCTGCGGCGGGGAGGAGAGGGGAAGGGGGGAGTATAAAATGGGTAGAGGTTGCGAAAGCAGTGACGAGGGTCCCGTTGCAGGGGGAGGGGAAGCGGCGTCTGGGGGCATGCACGGAGCGCAGGCGGCGAGGAGCAGCGAGGGCTGTACGCGCGCACGCGCGCACGCACACACGCGCGGCGAAGCACGCCCCACACCCCTGACTCCTTCCTGTGTGCCTCCCTCCGGCCACGAGCTCGCAAGTGCCGTCATGTGCTGCGGTGCGCTGGGCTGGCTTGGCTTGTCTTGGCTTGGCCTGGCTTGGCTAGGGCGCAGGGCCCGGCCCGCGCTACCAACCACCACCATCGCTGCCAACTACCACCATCGCTGCCAACCACCACCATCGCTGCTCGTGCGGCCCCTGCCCACAGCCCACAGCTCGCCCGCCCGCCCACAGGAGCATCCAAGCACACAGCGTGCACGCGCTCGCGCCCTCCAGCCCCCGCAACGACCCCACACCCCGAACCTGCGCGACCCCAGCACCCCCAGCCCCGGGCCCCACCTCCTCCTCCGGCAGCTTGTCCGCGAGGGCGGCCATGAGCTGGTCCAGCGCCAGTGAGCCGCCCGGGCCGCTGCCGCCGCCCAGCTCGGTGAAGGCGTGGCGCAGGCACTCGAGCCACTCGGAGCGGTGGTTGGCCTGGAAGGAGCGCCAGTCCACCTGGGGGGCAGGGAGGATGGGGGAGGGAGGAGGAAGGGCATGTGCCGAGGGAGCATTGGAAAAGGGCGCGCGTCGGTGCAACCGGCGTGGAGCAGGGCGCTGTTGTGTTCGCTGCCCCATCCGCGCCGCGCACGCTGCAGCAGGAAAGCGCGCGCCCGCCGCCTTGGGCTGCCGTCGCCGCAGCCAATCCCCCTCACCAACCCAACACCGCACGCCCCGCCTCCCTCCATCCCCCTGCGCCGGCCCCTGGCCACGGAGCCGCACCTGGCTGGCGATAAACTGGCTGGCCGTGAGCCCCTGCGCCGGCCCCACCGCCGCCTGCCGCAGCAGGTCCTCCACCTCGCTGGGCTCCAGCCGGTAGCCTGGGTGGGTGGGCGGGTGGGTTTGGGTGTTTGGGTGTGTACGAGGCACGGCGTGAGGAGGGGGAGGGGGCGCCGGCATGCGCTCATGTGCCGCCATCACCACCACCAAGAACATGCCCAGCGGCCGCGCCGTGTGTGTTGCTCGTGGCCGCATCAAGGCGTGCGGCAACGCAGGCCGTGGCTCGCTTTCCACTACCGCTTTCCCCAAACGAGACGCGTGAGATGCGTGGGAAGGCGGTGGGACCACGCAGGGCAGGGGAGGGGCACGGCCGGAGGAGGGAGGACGGGCGGACGTACTGCCACTAGCCGCCGTCGGGGCTGGACGATTGGGGCTGCCTGCCGCCGAGCTGCGCCGCTCTCGCGGCGCCTGCCGCGGGCCCCAGCGCTTCCCCACCCCACCCCCCATCACGCTGCCGCCCCTCGGCCGCTCACCCAGCCACTGCAGCCCCTCGCTCAGCTGCTCCACCGTCAGCTCGTCCTGCGGGCCCGTGGTGCGCATCGGGCGTCAGCGCCTGAGCAGGCACCATCGCAGCTGCCGTGCCCCAGGCCGGCGCCACGTCGGAGCAGCACGGGGGCGCGCAGCCGCAGCCCGCAGGCGTAGGATGAGCGCATGACGGACGCGCTCCTCCATCCACGGCTATCCGTCCCCACCATGGCTGGCAGCGCGCCCTCAGGCGCGCAGCTGCAGCGGCCCGGGCGCATGCCCCGAGGCACTCGCGCCTGCCCTCCCGCAGCATCCCAAGCAGCTGTCTGCTGCGAGACCTGCTGCGAGCAGCGCTGCCGATGCAGTATCATGCCGTACCGGTACCCGATACGACTGTCGTACTGTCGGCCCACCTGCGTGTCGTACTGCAGCTTGCGCATGACCTCCTGCAGCTCCGCTGCCTTGCTCGAGTCGCCCAGCAGCAGGTCCAGCGCGGGGGCCTGGGGCAGCGGCACGGGGCAACGTGTTTATGTGTTCATAAATAGGAGCATTTAGTAACACGACGCGCGCGCCACACTGAGTCAGTTGGAAAACGTGCTTCTGTGTGTATGCTTTGCGTCCCGGGGGCGTCCATGGCGGTGGGGAACCGGGCAAGGGCGCGCTGGCGCGAGCCCTTGGAAACCAGTGCTCGGAGACCCACGAAGAGCAGTCCTCACCAGGTCCTCCTGCCGCAGCGTGGGCTTGTTGCTGCTGGCAGGTGGCACACCCGCCTCGCCGCCCGCCGCAACAACCGCCGCCGCCCCGGCCGGCGCCGCCGCCGGCGACTCGGCCGCCGCCGTCGTGGCGCCCACGCCCGCGCCGGCAGCCGGCCCGGCGGCCGCTACTGCCTTATCCTCGGGGTCAGACATCATGGCGATCAGGGGAAACTCGGCCCGCGACGCCGCCGCCAGTGGCGGCTCCGCCGCCGCGGCAGCCGCCGCCGCCGTCGCGGCCTCGGCCGCCGCCACCGCTGCCGCCAGCGTGCCCGGCGCCGGCGGCGCGCCGCCGCGCGGCGGCGTCGGTGCCGCCGACACGTCCTTGTGCGCCCGGACCGTGTGGATCGCGTACCCAGCCGGACCGGCGTGCCGCGTGCCGCCGTGGCCGGACCGCGACCGGTCGCCGTGGCCGGACCGGGACCGGTCGCCGGTATGGGCGGACAGGTCGCTGCCGGTGCCGTGCGCGCTGCGGTCGTTGGGCCCGTGGGCGGAGCGCTCGACGGGCGTGTTGTTGCCTGTGGCGGCACGGAGCGGCGTCAAGACCCAGGCCCAGGTTGCATGGAACGGGAGGCGGCCGAAGCTGCCGCCCCAGGGGCAGCGCAGGGCGAGGAGCGGGACGTCCATGGCCGGGACGGCGACGCATCACCACATCTAAGCGCGGACCGAGCGCTGGCCACGCCGCCCTGTGTACAGACCACCGGCCGGCCGCCCTCGTGCAGCAGGACCGCCCCCCCCCCCCGGCGCAAGGCCCCCAGGTGCACCCGTGCCCTGCAGGAAGGCGGCGTAGGCGCCCCGGCCGCGGCCACGCTCCTCCGTCACCACCACCGGGGCCAGGCTAGCGGACATGGTGCCCAGCGGCCGGGCGCCCCTCTCGCCCGCCTCCGCCGCGGCGGCGCCGCGCAGCGCCGCCAACGCCGGCGACAGCGGCCCAGCGGCGCCGCCGAGCGCGCGGCCGGCGCCGACGGAGGCGCGGCCAATGCTGGGCGAGGCGCGGGAGACGCTGGCGGCAGCGCCGCCGCCGCCGATGCCGGCGCCGGCAGCGTCGCTGCCGGCGCGGTCGAGGAGGCTCCTCATTGGTTTCATGAGCGCCTTCTTGACCTGTGGCGCGGCGGGATGGCAATGCAGTTTAGCACTGCAAGGCGTCACCGGGGGTTCGGCCGGATCGTGATCGGGGGTTCGCCAGGGCAAGGGGTTCGGCGCCGCACATGTAACCGCCCGAGGCTAGCGGCCATTGAGCACTGCAAGCTGCTCCCTCCTGCCCATTTGTTCCTGCCCTAGCACGCGGATCAAGGCCCGCCAGGGCGCTCGGCTGCAAGGGGCAGGGCCCAAGCCGACGGCCCACGCGGGGCGACCACGCAGCGTGACAGCAGGCCGCGAGCCCACACTGGCGGTCCCACCTTGCTCAGCAGACCGCCACGCTTGGTGGGCTCGGCCTCCGCGTCCGCGGCGCTGCCCTCCTCCATCAGGGCCTCCATGGCGCCGCTAGTGCGGCCGTCGCCGTCGGCAGCGTCGACGCCGCCGTCGCTGCCGAGCGACATGCCGCCCTCGCTCCTCGGCGGTGGTGCCGCCGCCGCCGCGGCGGCGGCGGCCGCGGCCGCGGCGGCGATGCTGACGGCGGCGGCGTTGGCGGCGGCTGCCTTGCTGGCGGCGGCGGCGGCGTTGGCGGCGGCAGGGCTAACGAAGCCCACGGCCTCCGCCTCCGCCAGGCCTGGGATGCTGGCCTTGACGCGCGGCGGATCGGCGGCGGCGGCGGCGGCGGCGGCAATGGCACCCCCCGCCGGTGGTGGCGGCGACGGCAGGGCCGCTGCCGCCGCCGCCGCCACAGCGGCGCCGCCCAGCGGCCCCGATGGCAGCCGCAGCGTGACGCCACCGCTGGGCGATGGCGGCGGGAACGCCGCCGATACGTACATGGAGCTCATGCCGCTGGGCCCGCCAAGCGAAAAGGTGCCCGTTGTCGATGCCGACGGCGCCGCCGTGCCGTCGTCGCCGTCGCGGCGGCCGTCGTCGTCATCGGTGTCACTGTCACCGCGGACGCTCTCGCTGTCGCTGCCGTCAGCGCCATCCTCGTCAGCCTCCTGCGGCGCCTCCATGCCGGCGGCGGCGCCGCCAACGGCGCCGCCGCCGCCGCCTGCTCCCGCCGCCGCCATGAGCTGCGCGTAGCCCGACTGGCGGTGGCCGCTGGTGTCAAGCGACAGGCGCTGCGCCTTGCGGTGATCGGCCCTCTGCTTCGCTACTATGCTAAGCATCCGGAGATACTCCGAGTCCGCTGGCGGCAGGTGGGCGTTGGCGGCAAAGGCCGAGACCCCGCCGCCGCCGGTGGCGGCGCCGCCGCCACCACCGCCCGGCGACGCCGGCGCCGGCGCCGCCTTGGCGGCGCTGGGGCTGGCGCCGCTGCCCGAGGCCTCGGCGGCGGTGAAGGAGGCGGCAGAGGCCTCAGCGGCGGAGGGGTGAGTGCGGCCGGCGTGGTGTGACCGCTCCATGGCCCCGTGGATAGAGCGCTCGCCAGCGTGCAGCAGCCTGTCAGGGGGAAGGCGGGCGGGAGTTCTTGCAGTCGGATGTGTGCCTACGATCACTCCATCATACGGATGGCATGGGCCGCGGCATGCAGTGACAGGCGGAGGCGGTGCGCCAGACAGCCGTGGCGCCAGCCGTAACCTCGCACTTAGAATCCCAACGACCGCCCGGCATGGGGCGGGTCTGGGCCGCACCAGGCGCAGCGCTTCAGCGGCTGTCCATCAGCCGTCATGTCGCTGCATCACCGTTATGCCAACATAGACTATGGACTACCGTATGTATCGTTATGAACAAGTTACGAAGGCCGCCTGTGCCAAGCTGCAAGCCGCACCAGGCGTAGTGCTGCAGCGCGTGGCCGGAGCCCTCCACCGCGAGCCGGTTGACCATGAAGCTCTGCGGGCGGGTCAGGGCAGGGGTAGGGCAGGGGCACGGGCAGGGGGCGGGGGCGGGGGCGGGG
>BDDC01001282.1:0-12666 GCA_001662425.1 Chlamydomonas sphaeroides
CACCTGAACCCCTGTGCTGAGGCACCTGAACCCCTGTGCTGAGGCACCTGAACCCCTGTGCTGAGGCAACCATGCCGCACCTTGGCAGCTCAGCTTGGCCGCGGCGCTGTCGTATTGTGGGGATGCGCTGGCGCGGCGGCATGCGGGGCGCGCAGTCGCCGTCGCCGTCGCAACGCCCCGCGGGTCGCCCGCGCTCTGCGCCCTGCACCCTGCAGGTCATGCGGGCGGAGGTCATTCACGGCAGGATGGGGCCGGCGCAGCGGGAGGAGCTGCTCAAGAAGCTCAAGAGCCAAAACTTGGACGAGGGCGTGGACGTGCTCATTAATGATGCGGTGCTGGGAGAGGGTTACGACGAGGCACTGGTGTCGGTGGTGGCGCCGCTGCGCAACCGCGCCTCTACCGCCGCCTTCGCGCAGTTCGTGGGCCGGGGCGTGCGGCTCAACCGCAAGGGCCAGGGCCTGGCCGTCCGCGACAAGGACAACGTGTGCCACATCGTGACGTACGCCGCGTACGTGCAGGTGTAGTTGGGCCTGGGGAGCGGACGGGCTGTGGTGCAAAGAGCCCATGGCGGGAGTGGCGCTTTGAAGCGGTCAGCAGGCGGTCTGTTCGCCGCGCTTGGGCAGGGCAGCGATTCGGCAATGGGGCAGAGAACACGCACGGCGCCCTGGGCCAGCGTGCTGACTCCGGTGGCCCATCGCAGATGGAAGACTTCAAGCGCTTTGCCGAGGAAGATGACCGGCAGTCGCAGGAGCAGCCGTACGAGCAGGACGCCGCGGACGCGCTGCTGTTAGGCTATGGAGACAACGAGGGCGAGGTCTACAAGGAGGGCGGCGAGGCCAGCGAGGGCAATAGCGCCCAGGACAGCGACGCCAAGCGGCGCCGCTCCGGCGCGGCGCGCGTGAGGCCCAGCGGCCAGGCCGCCGGCCCCAGCAACGCTGCGACGCTGCCGGCGGCGCAGCAGGCGGCGGCGCGATCGTCCGCTGCGGGGCGGGAGGAGCAGGTGGAGCAGGAGGAGGGCGCGGGCGGCAAGGTGGGTGCCGTGGGCTATGTCGTCGGATGCCAGGGGATGTCCTCGCGCTGTTGAGGGGCAAGCGCACAAACAGAGACCACTCAGCTAGCAAGGCGCAGCAGCAGCAGTCCCGCTACTGTGCTTTGCTGGCTGCAAACACGTCGACGCACTATCCTGCGTTGCCCCAGCATATCACGGTGCGCCGCTGGCTGTTCCCGCTGCCCGCCGCGGACGTTACGGCGTTGCGGGAGCTGGAGAGGCGCACGTACTTCCAGGAGCCGCACTGGGAGGTGGAGGACATGGAGTGAGGGCTGAGGGGTGGGCCATGGCGAAGAGGACGCGTGCGTGTCGCAGCAGGGATGGGGAGGAGCACGAAGGCCGTCAAGGCGCCGGTGACGGCGGGTTGGCGAAATTGTACCATCAACGGTGTGGAACGGGGTCAGGGTGCGGTCAGGGTGCGGGGGTCTGCGGCAGAGGGTAGGCCGAGAAGCCGTGAACAGTGAGTCGTGGGTAGGGACCGCGCGGCATGGCCGGGTTCTGTGGGGTGTACCCGGAGCGGGGTTGGGCCTGTGGCAGTGTGGGCACTGCCTGGGGTGCGCGCGCCAATACGATACGGTCCGGTCCGGTGGTGTTGCGCGGTCAAACGCGCAGGGCGGTTTGAGTCTTGAGGGGCGAGAGCGCGAACCTACGGTGCAGCGCTCGTAGCGCCGCATAGGCCGACGGAGTCTTGCTGGTGCTGCTAGCAGGCCAGGCCAGGTTGTGTTGCAGCAGGGGCGGGGCGCAGGCGGGGCCCGGTTCGGCGGGGCATGTCGAGGCAATGGTTCGCACGTTACACGCCCCGTTGCTGTACTTCAAGCAAGCAGCAAAGCAAGCAAACAGCTGCCGGCCTTGCCTCCCGCCGTCCCGCGCCGCGATGTCTACGCTCTCTTCGGCCTCACGTCTCCCGACGCCCACAGCGGCACAAGATAGCCAGCAGTTGCGAGCCCTCGCTCTGCCCGACTCCCATGCGGCGCATGCCAGGCAGCACCCGCAGGCGGCCAACCCACATAGCATACAGCCAGTCGCAGCCAGCAGCCATACTTCCGCATGCCCTGTCCGGTGTACGTGCGCCCCACATCCGCGGCCCTCTAGCTTCTTACTGCGACAGAGCTCTCCTCAGCGACCTCCTCCTTCGATAAATATGTGTCAGCCCGCGCCGACCGGGAATGGGGCCTGCACAGAAGCAGTTCGAGCGTCCCACCAAGCTGGCCGTCAGCAGATGACGCAGCCCGGCACCGCGCCCAGCACCCAGCCCACCCAGCCCCGCTGCTCCTCCTTGTCCACCAGTTCCACGGTGAGGCAACCTGCGTTGGGCACGCCCGGGGTCACCCGCACGCGGTGCCGCCGCAGCAGGCCTTGCACTGCGGGACGCAGCCGCGACATGCCGTCCTGCGGATGGGCCCCCGGCAGGGGGTGGGCGGGCATGGGCCCGGGGCAGGCGGTTGGCGGAAATGGGAGATGGGCGGCGATGCGAGGTGAGCTGGGGCCAGAAAGGGAGTGGTAGCCCAGCGACAGCCTGCGAGGCCACGAGGGCGGTCGCCCGCAGCATGGAAAGGAGCAGAGGCGGCACCCAGGCCTTGGGCCTGCCAGCCCGGCCTCCCTGATCCTGTCCGTCCAGGACCAAGCGACGGACCGGTCGCTACCATAAGGGCCATGAGGGCGGTCCCGTACAGCTGAGAGAAGGCAGAGGCGGCACCCCGTGATTAGGCCTGCTGGTCCTGCCGCTTCCCTGATTCATTCCGCCTCACGTACCGCACTGTGCAGGCCCTTGCCCACGATGAGCACCAGCTTCCTGGGGCCCCCTTCCGCCCTCGCCTGCGCCAGCCGCGCCTCCACCGCCGCCAGCGCCTCGGCCACTCGCAGGCCGTGGAGGTCTAGCTCGCCTGTGGGTGGGGGAGGGAGGGGAGGGAAGGAAGGGAGGGCAGATACGTTCTCGGATAACCGTGGTCGAAGGAGCGGTCTGCTCCGCACATCAGCCTTCCGGCAAGGGCCTGGCCGATAGTGCACCCGGCGGCCCCCTGCATGGCACCGCCCCGCACCTGGCGGGCGGGCCGCGTTGTTCCGCTGTAGCAGCATGGCAGCGGCGCGGTCGTTGGCCTCCTTGGCCTGAGGGCGCGAGGCAAACGAGAAGCAGATGACGTGATGCGGAAGGGATGTGTGTGTGTGTGTGTGTCTCGTGGGCAACGACGATGATATAGAACGGGGGAGGACTTTGTGGGCCCGTCGCCGGGCGCGGCCCGCCGCGATCCCCTGCCCTAAACCCGAGCTCACAGGGCCCCGGCGCAACCCGGGGGGCTTCCGCAGCCCGCCCCCGACCCCCGAGCCGCACCTGCGCGGCATGGGCCTTGCCCTCGCGTGACAGCTGCGCGGCGCGGCCATGGTCGCGCGCCGCGTAGGCAGACTTGCTGGCGGCAAAGGCCGCGTTGCGCGCCTGCGCGTGTACATCGCCCTTGGCGCGCCAGTACTCGGGAGTGGAGGGGTCGCCGGTGATGCGGTTGGGGTCCGGGCCCCCGTGTGTGCTTGAGCTGTTTCCCATGGGAAGATGCGCGCCGCGGGCTCAAGCCCCAGGGGTGGCCGGGAAAGTTGCGGGTCGCTAGGGCATCGTGCTGGGGTTGGCCAACTTGTGTGTCATTGTCTCAGTGAGCTGCCTAAAGCGCAAGTGCGTCACAGGAAGAGTGCTGTATCAGGGAGAGCGCAGCGAGGGCAAACTCTGGTCTATTTGGCAGAGACAGCTTGCGACGAGGGTTTCGCGGGGGGAGTACAAAGGCGAACCAGCTGTCGCTCCTTGTATATAGTTGTTCCTGAATTTAAGCGAGCACCGGGAGGTAAGGCTTCGTGGACTTTCGGGGCACGGGGTTGCATGAGCCAACCAAAGGTCCTTGCAAGCCTTCCGCCCTGCCGACAATACAAACGTACAGACGGCTTCACCTATATACTGCTTTAGAAAGGACCGACCACAAACTGAAGCCTGCGCGGCAGCCATGAGCGCCGGGCGCTCCGCTGAACGTGCGATGCCACCGATAGCCCACGTAGCAGCCTCCGATGCCCTATGGTCCCGAGCATATAGCGCTGCGGACGCGAGCACCTCGGGGCGCAACTCGGAGCCTCAATCAGACGTTGCGCTGGAGCTGCTCAGCGATGAGACGTGCGAGGCGGCTCCTCTCGTAGCTCACAACGCCGTCAAGCTGGCCTTCTGTGGTGGCGTTTCGGGAGCGGTCGCAAAAACGTGCACGGCGCCACTGGCGCGACTTACAATCCTGTACCAGGTGCGCAACACGGGGCCCCGCGCAACCCGCCGCGACGCGCCACGTCATCCCTCCCTCTCTCCCCATAACCTTGTACCCCTCCACATCCAACCATCCATGCCCCTCGCCCGCCCGCTGCGCCGCATCCCGGGCCCAGCTCCGTAGCCTCTCCCCAGCCCATCCGCCCCCCGCCTCGCACCCTTCCGCCCGCGCTCCCCAACCCGGCCCAGCACCTTCCCACACGCCCTCCCCTTCCCTCTCCTTAACGCACAACCCCGATCCCTACCTCTCCCCGCCCACACGCCAGGTCCGCGCGCTGCCTACGACGCCCGGCCCCGGCGGCGCCCTCGGCCGCCCGCCCGGCCTGGCCACCGCTCTGCGTCATGTGGTGGCGACCGAGGGCGTGGCCTCGCTGTGGAAGGGCAACCTGGTCACTATCCTGCACCGCATCCCCTACTCGGCCACCAACTTCCTGGCCTATGAGTCCACAAAGACGGCGCTGCAGGGCCGCATACGCAACGACGCGGCTCGCGCCTGGGCGGCAGGCGCGGTGTCGGGCCTGGTGGCGTGCACCGTGGTGCGTTGGAGGAGGCAGGGGCGGCAGGGGCTGGGAATGGGCCGTAATGAGGGTGGGTGTGTAGCTTCTGCGTAGCGTCCGCAGAGGAGCAGAGGGGCAGAGGGGCCGCGGTGTCGGGCTTGGGTGGCCTGCACAGTGGTGCGTTTGGGGAGGCAGGGGCGGCAGGGGCTGGGAGCGAGGGCGGGCCTTAATGAGCGTGGGTGTGTAGTTCCTGTGACGGGACTGCAGAGCGGCAGCGAGGCGGCGGTGTCGGGCTTGGGTGGTGTGCGGACCGCCCAAGCCGGACCGCGCGTGCAGGCCGGGGCAAGGTAAAGGCAGGATTGGCCGGCATGGCCGGGTATGGCCGGCATGGCCGGTATGGTCGTGCGGGGCGTCGGCCCGCTCGATACGCTGGCCATGCCCGCCCGAGCGTCTCTCACCGCTGGGCTCACCGTACCCTGTGGCTTCGCCCGCCCTCCTGGCTCCCCCGCAGGCCTACCCCCTGGACCTGCTCCGGACCCGCATTGCAGCCGAGCTGCCCGCCGCACCCGCACCCGCGGGCTCAGCGGCAGGCGGCGGGTGCGGTCCGTCGGCCTCCGCCTCCGCCTCTTCCTCGGGGCGGCCGCGCTTCGGGCGGCTGCCGGCGGCGATGGGCCGCATCGTGGCGGAGCAGGGCGTGGTGGGGCTGTACAAGGGGCTGGGCGCCACGCTGGTGCAGGTGGGGCTGGCGGGCTGGGGCTGGTGCAGGTGGGGCTGGCTGGCACAGGTGGGCTGGCGCAGGTGCAGGTGGGGCTGGCCGGAGCTTGTGCCGGCCTGGCGGCTGCCGAGGCGGGGGGCGGAGGGCGGGCCGGTAGGGCTTGGTGGCTGGAAGCCAGGGAGCCTTGCAGCCTGGCGGAGCTCTGGCCACGGGGCATTAGGCTACGGGGAGCAGCCAGCTGCCGCCCACTCTAGGGGCCGGGGTAGCTACCGGCGCTGGGGCGACAGGGAGACGCGTCCGCCAGCGGTCAGACCGGCAGGGGCGGGCGGGCCGGAGCACCAGGGTGGCTAGGCCTGCGAGATGCCCGGTGCGGATGTCGGCTGTCGTGGCGCTGACGTTACTTGCTCGACCGCCCGCCTGTCCCGCCTCCTGCCTCCTGCCTCCCCCAGGTGGTGCCTGGCCTGGCCTTCAACTTCTGCTTCTACGACTCCTTCAAGCGCCTGGCCATGCGGTACCAGCACCAGAGCGCCGCCGCTACCGCCCCTGCCCTCGCGGCAGCAGCGCCCGCCGCGGCAGGGGGCGCCACGACGGCGGCGGCGCCAGCGAGCGCCGCGGCGGCGGCAGCGAGCGCCGCGCCCAGCCCTCTGACCAGCGCGTTGTGTGCGTGCGCTGCGGGGCTGTGCACCTCCAGCCTCACCTTCCCCCTGGACGTGGTGCGGAGGCGGCTGCAGGTGGGGGCCGCAGCACGGAACGGGTCCTGGCGACTGGGCGACGAGGCGGGGGCCTAGCACCGGGCCCCGCGATTGTACGGCCGATGCGTCGTACGGCCCCTGCGAAGTAGCCGGCACCGGGCGCACAGGCCCGCACCCCGGCTTGTGGGGGCTAACGGGAGCTGCGGAGCGCTGGGTCCGACGCTGCCCCGCCCTAGCCCAGCAACTCCTAACGCGAGACCCATGCTGCCCCGCCCGCTGTCCCCAGGTGTACGAGCGAGGGGCGGCGGCCCGGCTGCGCTACTGGGATGTGGTGCGCGGCTTGGCGGCGGAGGGCGGCGCGCGCGCCTTCTACCGGGGCATCGGGCCCGAGTTCGCCAAGGTGCGGCCGGGGCCGGGCGGGGCCCCAGCGGTGGGCCAGCCGGGCGGGGTTAGGCATGGTCGGGGGCGGGAGTGGGGTCGTGCAGCGGACCGGGAATGTAGCCCCCGGCAGGGCGAGCGGGCCGCCGCCCCTGTGGGGGTGCTTAGCTGCCCCACGCCTCCTACCCCTCGCCGGTACTGCGCACGGGCGCTGCTTCCATGCCAGCTCATTTCCGCGAAAGCGCAGGCTCGTCAACCCCTCGGATCACGCCCCTCGCATGCTCGCCCCCGCCCGCAGGTCTTGCCGGGCATGGCCATCGCCTTCACTACTTACGAAACGCTCAAGCGGACCACCGGCGCCGTAGCGGCCAGCTGAGGGGCGGCCAGCTGCGGGCTCGCGGCGAGGGGGCTGTGGCGCTGGTCCGGGGCGCGGCCGAACGGCTTACGGCGGCCTCCAGTGCGCGTGCAACTGGGCTAGAGCCGAGTACGAGTAGCGCCCAGGGAAACAAGCAGTGGCTTGTTCTGCCTGCACCTCACACCGCTTGCCGGCCGCGCGTCTATGTGCATGCGGGGGGGGTTGGTAGACGGAGAGATGCTGTTTGCGTGTCGCTGGTGTGTGGGTTGCTATCTGTGTCGTGTCTTCGCTGTGTGGATGTGTCAACGGTTGGGCTGGTTTTTGGTTTGCCTTTGGACGTCGGGTTGACAGGGTTTGGTGCCGGGCCTCCATGCCCAGCGGCTCTCATTGTTTCATGGTGGCCTGATGATTTGTGGCAGTATGCGTCGACATCCTTTCCTTGCAGTGCATTGCAAAACGGCGAGTGCGAGCGGCAAATGCGTAAGCGAGTGCGAGAGGCGAGTGCGAGAGGCGAGTGCGAAAGCCGTGAAGAGGGCGGCCACAGGCATGCACGTTTTGGCGAAGTGTGGCTGGGGCTGGAGCTGGTCAATGCAGCACGGGACCCGGACTGGCATGAAGGGAGAGGATGGCCGCGCGGAGCGGTGCAAGCAGAGCAGGTGCGGTCGCATTGCCTGCCGCAGTTGCTGTAGATTGCGAAGGATTGCTCAGTTGGGGCCCGCGCGGCCTAGGCCGAGGGTTGGCCTTGTGGCCCCGGGTATTGCAGGCCCTTGTAGCCAAGCATGGCACGCACTGCTATCTGCGACAATCGACGCCAGGGCCCGTTTGTCAGGCTAGCGGCAGCAACGCCTACTACAATCCACAGCAGTGGCTGTGACACCCCCAGGCCACAGCGGAGCGCCTCTGCCGCGGCAGCTCGCCCCCCTCAATGAACACTGCCAGCATAACGATACGCAGCGCCGGGCTGTTCGCTAGCCCGCGAATCCACGCTGGTGCAGTGCGGGAAGCCCGCGCACCGCAGCCTCCCACCAGCCATGCTGCATCCTCACGTACAAAGGCGCGCCCGCGCCTTCGCGGTGCCATGCGACGCCCCCACCCAATACGTCAGTGCGCGTCCTCTCCATGCCCCCCTGCTCGCCAAGCGCCCAGCTCCTGACGCGCCTTGCTACCAACGTGCTGCACGCCCTTGCTCCCTCGCGTGAACCCGCAAAGCGTTTGCACGCATGACGCCCCTGCGGCCCCCGCGCCCCGGCCAGCAGGCAGCCCCTGCAGACCCGCCCTCTCGTTCCCCAGAGCTGGCCCCCGTTCTCGCTCGGTGCCCCGCTCATGCCCACACCCACCCACGAACATGCACACCTCGCTGCCCACGAACCGGGCACCTCCCCCGCCCCCACCTCCTGGTGGGCCGGGGGCCGGGGCGCCACTCCACCGCCGCACCACCCAACCGACCAGGTGTACCCAAGCTCACATGCCACCTCAACCTCTTGACACACGCTGCCTCAACCCCCCTCTCGCTCCGCTCACATGCTGCCGCTGCTGGTGAGCGCGTTCACGCGCTCAATGCGCTCGCGGTCTGCGGCCGAGGTGCAGCACACGTCGCAGCCGTCCTTGAGCATCACCTGGAGCCGGCAGCGGTGGGGTTGGGTAGGGTTGGGTGGGGAAGGTCAAGGGCATGGCGGACTGCTTAGGAGGGCGCGGCGCGTAAACGGGCCCGGCAGCTAGTACCGCATGCACTGCGAGGCAGCCGGGGCAGCATGGGAGCAGGGACGGGTTGGGGTTGCAGGCTCGGCAGGGTTGGCCGGGGCACCCGGACCGGCGGGTGTGAAGGGCAGTCCGTTCCGTCCCTGGCCCTGGCCGCTTCCTTGGGGACAGGGTACGACCGGCAAGCGCCTCGCGAGCAGTTATCTGTAAGCATGTGCGCGCCCCCGTTCCCAGCACGCAGCGTAAACCCCGTTCCTGGCACCCTCCGGACGGGGCCCTCTCGCGCCCGCGGCGCCCCTCCTACAGCCGGCCCCGGCCTGTCTCCTCGCTCCGCGCCCTGCTGGCTGCACGGCTGCTGCTGTTGCTGCTGCCGCCCCCACCGTCTCGGTGAGCTTGTTGGCGACCTCAAAGGGGTCGGTGAAGGAGGCTCGGAAGGCGGGCGCCAGCGAGGGGTCCATGAGCGCCTGAGCCACCGACAACACCACGTGCCCCATGTCGTCCTCGCCGCTGCTGCGGAGCGCCACGTAGGCGTCGGCCGCGGCCCGGCCTGCGGCGGCACAGCACGCATGGAAGGTGGATGTGTAGGGCGGGGGGGGGCACGCGAGACAGCGGGAGGAGCAGCGCTGCGCCATGGGCTCGTGCCAGCTTGCGCTTCCCAGGTCCGGCCACGCACCCAGCGCCTGGTGCTCGGGCAGCACAGTCCACTCCTCGTCCATCCACAGCGACAGGGCAGTGGCCAGCCCTGCAGGGGAAGTGGAGGGGACGTGATGTGGCGTTGTGTGTGTGTCGCCTTGTGGGGCCCACACATCCGCGTGCGCCACATCCATCCCTTAGTCCATCCACCAGCGACCCACACGTGCGCTCGGCCTCCCGCTCCATATCCGAAGCCATGGGCTTCATTAAGTAGGACTCATGAGGCTCGGGCATCGCGCGCACGCATCGTCGGGCTGGAGCCACGGGCGCTAGTCGATGGGGTGGTCGCCGCGACAGGCCGCGCGCTGCTGTCGCTTGGGAGCCTGATCGAATTTGAAGCATAGCGCCGCGCAGTGGGGTGTGCTTCTCGCGATAGTAGTGTAGTGTAGTGGCAGAGACTGGTGACCGAGGGCTGCAAGGATGCAAGCGCTGTGCAGGGCTGTGCTGACAGATAGCGACTTGATAGAACAGCACGTCACGTTCGAGGTGGCAAAGAATCCAAACTAGCATTGGACATGCACGTACCCTGCTCCTCATCCCCCTCATGCACCTCCACCATGATCCTGCACGGCCGCTCGACTTAGCACGCCAGTCCCTGCAACCAGATAATGCTCGATGCGCATGCGCCACGCGCTAGGCGAGCTCCACAGCGTGCTGCCCCACGTCCGTCCGCCACCGAGCGCACACCAGCCCGTCGGCACGCACGCCCTCCTGCGCACGCCCTCGCTTTCTCAAGCACCACTCTTGCATCGCCCGACACTGCAACCCCCCATGATGCCGCGCCCCCATATTCTTCTTTCGCCCTGCCTCCGGCCCGACCGCTTGCAGCCCGCGCCCAACCTCCTGCGCCTGCCCATACCAGCTCCAGCCTGCTGACCGCCACTACAAGCCGGGCCTGACGCACGAGTTGTGCCGAACTGCACCTTGCCGTACAGCATCGAGGCATGCCGTACGCCTTCCAAACCGGTGCTTCTGAACACCATTTCTATGAGATGCCCGCCATATGCGTCACCAGTTGACGTCCATTGTGTGTGGGTTCTCGTAGCGCGTGTCAGCAAAAGGCGCGTCCGCCTTGCAGCGCAGCGTGGAGCGCAGCTCGTCGATGAGCCGCACCTGGGGTGGAGGGAGGAATGTGCGGTGTAGGGATGGTGGGCGCGCTGGCTCACGCCCGCTAGAGCTTTTGGGACAGGAAGAGGCGCCACCCGGTGGGCATGAGGGGGCGGGTGGACATGGCATCGCAGGCCGTGGCGCACTGCACGGGCGTCACCAGGAGGGCACATCCTGGGCGTCACCACATGCATATGCACATGGTCATGCCCCCAGGAGGCCCTCCTGCATGCCCACGTGACACTTGTTCCTGCGACGGCAGCCCCTCCTTGTGCAGCTGGTGAGCCCAGCAGGTGGCGGATCACTCCACCGTTCCGCGTCGTTCCTTCCGTCGTCCCTTCATTCTTGCGACCAGCTCCAGCACCCGAGCCCTTCCCCTGCCTCACCCAGTTGGAGTAGATGGACCCCACGAAGCCCCAGCACTCGAGCGCCAGGTCCAGGTTAAGCAGCGAGTTGAGCATCTCCTCGCGGAAGCCGATCTCAGCCATGTACTGCACGTTGGGCTTGCCCCTGGCGATGCGCGTGTGCGGCAGCAGGGGGGCGAGTGCCGCGTCATGCGGCAGTGAAGGGCGAGCGAGCGAGCCAGGCAAGGCAAGGCAACAACAACGCAGCGAGTGCAGGCGTGGAGGTGCAAGTACAATCACAGGACGCGCGATGCAGACGGCGGCCTTGCCCCTGGCTGGGCCAGCGCATGGGCCCCTGGTACCGCAACCTCGGTACCGCGACCACGCCGGGCCCCTCCGACGGGTCCACCCCCCTCCCCCCACCTGTCGGGCTTGCGCGGCACCCCCGCGGTGTAGCCGGTGCGCCACGTCTCGCCGCTGCCCCCCGCTGCCTTGGTGGCGGGCCCGGTCTTGTTGACAAAGTAGGTGATGGTGGAGGGGTCCTCCGTGCTCACAAACAGCTGGTCGGTGAAGCGGGAGCGGTCCAGGTCCCGGACCTGCGCCGCGATGCGGTCGTACACCTGCGGTTGGGCGGCGGCACGGCGGTTGGCGTTTTGGTCACGGCAGGCAGTTGCTTGGCGATACGGTAGGCGACGAAGCGGCCAGCGGTTGCAGGGATGGCGCGGCGAGGTGCGCTGAGCTGCGATGCTCGGCGCCCCCGACCGGTGCCGACCGGTGCCGCGCGGGCGCCGCGGAGCCCTTTGCCAGCGCCCGGCAACGCTTGGGACACTGGGCGCCCGGGCTGTGATGCTGGGGCGAGCAAAGCATGCAGGGGTCGTGCACGCGCCTACCCAAGCCGAGACGAAACCGGCTATGCTGATCCCGTCGACAGTGTGCTGCCAACGGTAAAACGGTCTGCCTGCTCACGTGGTCCTCGAAGGTGTCGCTCTCGGTGCCCTTGTCGCCGTGACGCACATGCACGCTGAGGCAACCGGGCGCCGGCTCGGGGCCGGCCAGGAAGCGCCTGCGGTAGGCAGGACGGCGCTGCGTCAGAGGGGGCCAAGCATGCTGCGTGCGCAGCGACTGGGTGCGCAGGGGCACAGGCGCGGGCCCGGCCGGAAGGCACTGTTGTTTTTGGGGGTGTCTGGGGGTTTCGCCCAGGCACACTGTCCGTGTCTGTACGGCAGTTCCCATGCGAAAGGCTAAGGGCAGCAGCTAGCGCTGCCCTCGGTAGAGTGTAAGGAACGAGCCTGTGCTTGGCGCTTCGTCTCTGGACGTGTCATGTCCCACTCTCACGCTATCAGTCTAGCACACCGCAAGTAGCAAGCCGCCAATTCAGCAGGTCAGCAACAGGAGTAACGAGCTAGTTGCGAACCTCCCAGCGCACTATCGGCAGGGGGGGCGCCCGGTCGGCACCCTAGCTCGCTCGCAACGCAGGCCCATGAGGGCCCATGGCGCTACCGGGGCAAGGTAGCTGCCTCAGCGGCACCTCTCACGGAGCGCTGCCGTGGGTGCGGGCCGACGGCGAACCATGCGGCAGGGTCCCATGGGCCCTGCCGCGAGGGCAGCGCTCACCGTCCATGTCCGAGGACCTGGTGCCCAGCCCAGTCCTGCGGGTGCAGGGTTGGGGGACAGGCGGGCAAGCGCATGAGTGCATGAGCAAGCGCACGCAAGCAGGGCGACGCGGCCCCGCACAAGCCCCCAGCCCCCAGCCCCCAGCCCCCAGCCCCCAGCCCCCAGCCCCCAGTCCCCAGCCCCCAGCCCCCAGCCCCCAGCCCCCGACTGCGGGCTCCGTATCCAGCCCCCAGCCCCCA
>BDDC01001282.1:13005-29475 GCA_001662425.1 Chlamydomonas sphaeroides
CCCCACTGCGGGCTCCGTGTCCAGGCCGCTGCACGCACAGGTAGCTGCCGAAGGGCTCCGCCTGCAGCGCAGTGTAGGTGGGGAAGGCGGCGCGCACAGCCTCGCGCACCGCCCGCAGCGCCTGGGGAGCCGGGCACCGGGAGGCGGGGCGGGGCAGGGGAGGGGAGGGGAGGGCTCAGCAGGAGCGGAGGGCGCCCAGCAGGGAGGGCAGGGAGGGCCGGGCCGCGGGAGTAAGGCACGGGGCCCGGCCAGGCAGCGCCGCGAGGATGGAGAAGAAGGGAGAGGCGCGCGTGCAGCAGTGGGTGCTGCGGCCAGCCGCCGGTACCTGCCCATCCACCCTCGCATGCCCGCTGCCCATCCATCCCATCCCATCCCTGCCGCCAGCCCCAGCCCCGCTGCCCGTCACTCCCGGGCCTGACCCAGCTGCCGCCAGTGCGGGCGCCTGCCTTGCGACGTGGCCGAGCTGGCCTCGCAGCTCCCTTTCCTCCTCGCGGCCCAGCCCGGCACGCCAAGAGCACCACTGCCCCCGCTGCCTCCACCTAGGGCCCCGGCGCGCGCCGCACCCTCCCCGCCGCCGCCGACTGCTGCTGCTACGGCACCACAGCCGTGCTCCATCCACACGCCCTCCCCTTGTCTCCCGCCTCTGCCCGGGGTCGCACCCATCGCGCTCCCATGCTGCCCTCCGGCAGTCCCCACCCCCACCTTCTCCGACGCCGCCTTCTGCTGCGGCGTGGGCGACAGCGCAGTCACCAGCCGGCCCACGTTGCGCCGCAGCACGCTGTACACCCACTCCTCGGGGCTGGCAGACGTGGACGGCTGCGGCGGCTCCTCCTCGGCCGGCGCCTGCGCCGCCGCCGCCCTGCCGTCCGCCTCTGCCTCCGCCTCGGCCCGTTCCCGCTCACGCTCCTGCTGCCGCGTATGTTGTCTTTGCTGCTGCGGCGGCGGCTGGTGTGGCTGGTGCGGCTGCGCCTGAGGCTGCGGCTGCTGCGGCTGCTGCGGCTGCTGCGGCTGCTGCGGCTGCTGCGGCTGCTGCGGCTGGTGGGGCTGCTGCTCGGGCCGGTACGCTGCGCCCTGCCGCCCGGCCGCGGCCGCGCCCGCTTCCCGGTGGCGCTGCGCCTGGGCCTGCGGGTGCGGCTCCTGCACAGCCGGCTGCACTGCCGGCCCCGCGGCAGGGCCCGGGCCCAGCCCTGGGGGCACGCGGTGCGCCTGCGGCGGCGGCGGCGCGTAGGCCTGCTGCGCTGCCGCTTGGGGCATGCCGGGCGCCTGCGCCTGCTGGTGCTGCTGGTGTTGTGGCGCGAAGGCTTGCGCCGGCTGCTGGTGCTGGTGCTGGTGCTGCGCATGGGTCTGTGGCGCGGCTTGCTGGAAGGCATTCCGGTAGGGCAGCTGCTGCCTGGGCGTTTCGGGCGGCGGCGGCGGCGGCGGCTGGCCGCCGTGTCGAGCGCCCCAGCCGCCGGCATAGCCGACGCCGCCGTTGGGCGGCGCCATGGGGCCGTTGCCGGAGTCGATGCGCGGCTTGGGCAAATGCCGGTCTGGGAAGTCGTGCCGGCCATTGTCGTACCGCCCAGCAGTGCCGTACGGGTCATTGCTGTGGCTGTTGCCGTCGACGCCGCGTGCGGCGTCCGGTTCCCAGCGGTTGCCTTGCCGTGTGCTCGGGTCCTGGCCTGGCGCTGCTCCTCGCCCGGCGCCAGCTGGGGCCTCGCTGAAGCGACGGCGGCCTCCACCGCCACCGCCAACACCAGCAGCTGCTTGCTGTTGCTGGCCGTAGCTGCTGGCTATGGCGATGTGCGCTTGGGGCGGTGGTGGGGGTTGCATCGGGCCATCCCACCCGGGAAGACCGAACGCCGGGCCGCCTTGCATGGGATGGACCTGGTTGTATGCTGCGTTCATGAAGGCAAGCTGAGGCGGCATCACAGCCTGTTGCTGCTGTTGCTGCTGCCATTGGTGGTACGCAGCACCAGTGTGTTGCATGCCGGCGGTCGCCGACTGGTTCGGCATGCCTGCGGTCCACAGGCTTAAAAGTTCAATGTGGGTGCCGCACAATGGGTAGCCGAGCTCGGTGCCGCACCATGTTGCGATTGCGCGTTCCAGCCGGCGTGTTGCTGATGGCCATACAGATGCTGGTACATCGCGTGCAATCTCCTAGTTAGTTATATAGCTAGTTAGGTATGCTTTAGGAGTGCCCGGCCATCTCCGGTCGGGTATTGGGGGCTAGCGTTGAAAGCCGCAGCGGCAAGGTCGTCGTTGGTTCTTGTCAGCACTACTTGTCATCTCCATAGACAGTTTTAGTGGGTGTGTGCTCGAGGCCGGTTGACAACGGCACGGCGTTGCTGCATACACAGGGCCACGCTCTTCCGCCCCTACCACCCCCGAGGCCTTCCGTTGCTCTTGCGTTGCTCCTATACTGCTCCTATCCCCTTGGTCGCTGCCATTCAGACCATGCAGGGGTTCAGCTTTTACACTTTTCTGTTGCCGCTGCTGATAGCTTCCCCCGTTTCGACTGGTGATGGGGCGCAGCCGCGCAGGACACGTAGCACTGTCGGCGCCCCCAGACATGAAGGATATGATAAGCTAGAACGAAGAATGTACGGTAAAATGAGTGACGGAGCCCTGCCTTACTGTATCTCTGCGCCCAAAATGTACGCCTAGCGATGCCATCAAACGTCCTCTATCGCATGGCCTGGGGCGGTGGGCAAGCAGACTTCGCATGGCCTGGTGGTTGGGGCGACGGTTGTTGCGATATGAGCCGTACGCGTGTGCTACTGAAAGGCCGGTGGGCGGGGTGCCAGCCATATCTTTCAGGCCAGCGTGCTCCGAGCCTCCGGCCGTGTCCGGTGTCACGTCCGGAGTCGTTTCTCAGACAAGCACAGCAGCAAGTATTGCAAGAGTTGATAGGATGGGTGGGCGCCTGCGCTTCAAATCCTTTCACCGAAGTGGTTCAATTGGACGGGACGGCTGCAGCGCCCCTGAAGAAGGATGAAGAACGGGGTTTCCAATCACAACCAGAAGGATGCCAGGAGAGGAACAGAGACCACCTTGCAACAACCGCTCTGGCACCACGGGTGCTCAGCAACCCGACCGGTTAGCGGGCGTCCTTGAATGGCGGTGTAGAACGGTAAGCGTGACACTTGTAGGCTGCGCGGTTAGTGGGGACGCGGCGGGAACCTGGCAGTGCCTTGCGATGCGCACTTACCGTGCCGTCCCCATGGCATATCGAGGAAGGCCGCCGCGTAATGGAGGCTGAAGCAAGCGTGACGCACGGCTAGTCGCTGGCGTGGGACCCGCACATCCCAGCCCCGCGCACGGAAGGGAGCGTACCTGGAGCGACGGAGAACGGGGTTGAGGCTACGGTATGCCCGGATCCCATTCCCAAGCGGTGATCCCTGCCCGCATCTTCCATCCCCCTTTCGACCAGCAAACCCTAATTGAACGAACGCGACGCCAAGAAAAGGTCGGGTTACAGTTTGAACCTGCGTGACCGAGGCAACGTTGATACGGTATCTCCCTGCGCCTGAGGCCCGTAGTCCTTGAGGTTGTGTTGGGCTTGGTACGCTCGGACCAACCCACCGGACATTGCAAGGGAGTGTAGGACTAGTGAGGGTGTAAGCACACGCGGACAGGCCTCCCACGGGTGAAGAGCAGGCGACAAAGGGAAGGCACGCCGGTCCTTCAGTGGAAAGGGGGCCCAGCAGCGGCAACCGGTCTCACTTTATCAGTCAGTGGGCATGGCTCCCACTTGCCCGCCCCGGCACGTGCTCAGCGAGTTATAGCTCTCCTGGCATTCGTTACCGCACGCGCATGTACGCAATGCAGCGGCAGCAGCAAGCAGGGGCACCTGGACAGCATATGCCCTGCTCTGCCCTGCTCGGCCAAACGCTCTTGCTCCAGGTAGGCATGGCAGACCCAATCGTCCACGGGACCCCACGCCCGATCAGCTGCAAGCCATTGCCATGCACTTGCCGTGGCGCGTGGCGACAAGCACCACAAGGGGTGTGCCAGATCCTGCCGAGGAATTGATGGTCGCATCGTCGCAGGCGCGTGCTCGCCCTGAGACGGCTTCCCTCGTGCTCATTATTACGAGGAAGCGAGGAAGTGGCGACGCACAGCGCAGGGTATTCGCGCTCGGCCCTGCACGACAGCCTCATCGCGGACCTGGCGGCCGCCCATAAAGCAAGCCCGCCCTACCCAATCACTCGGGCTTCGTGCCCTTTGCTAAACACTACTGTCCACTTGAGCCATCAACTGAGCTCCAGCGGCGAGGGCAAACTTGTAGACGTTGAATGGCGTCCTTCTTCTACTGAACAAGCTCCCATTAAGCCACGACCATGGCTTCGGTTCTGGCCAGCCAGCTGCAGCAGCTGCAGAGGCAGCGGGCGCCTCAGCTGCCGGTTGCCGTGAGGAAAGGCCGTGCGTCCATCCTCTTCGACTACCAGAAGGCGGCTGATGTCGACCTACAGACTATCTACGAAATTGCATGCGAGGGTGAGCTGTCGTGGCTGCGGGTATCGGTAGCACATTTCGCTTAGTGCTCGGCGGCGGGCATGCCGGCGGCGGCCAACCTGGGCAGCGCCCTTGTTATTTATGCGACTAGATCTTTGTTACATGGATAATGCATGCCGCTGCACAGCGCGCGGCATGTCAGCTGGTCGCCGCCTCTTTCCGCGCCGCCGATCCCGCCGGCGCGGCATGCCAACCTTCGCCTGCGCTCCTGCTCCCTTGCATGTGTAGGTCTGGAGGACCTCACCCGACAGGAGCCGCGGTTCCGGCCCTACCGGGAGAGCCTATTCAGCCGTGGCAGCCTGGAGCTCAACCCGGACATGCTCACGGCCGACTTCCTGTCCAAGCTCGATGAGTCGATCCACAGCTTCTGCTGCCTGCTATCCAGCTACTTCCTGTTGCCGGCTGCGTTCAAGGCCCTCGAGTACCTCATCCGGCGCTACAAGTAAGCCCGGCCGCCGCCGCCAGCCTGGAGCTTTAGCCCAGCCGTCGAGCTCCCCCGAACTCTGTGGCGTTGTGTCCCCCTTCGCGCCGCAATGGCTGCGGTCGTGTCACGTCCGCTCACCTTCTTTCCCCCTCTATTCCCCTCCTCTCGTGTCCTCAGGGTCAACGAGCGCAACGTGGACTCGCTCATGACCACAGCGCTGCCGTACCACTCAACCAACGAGTTCGTACGGCTCGTCCAGGTCACGGCGCTGGGCACGCCCGGCAGCCTGTGGGCCTGGATGTCCAAGATGCAGGGCTCTGGCGCGCCCCTCCCCCGCGACCGGCTCGCGCAGCGCTGCGCCAACGACCGCAACCTGCTGCTCTTCGTCTGCAAGGCCGCCGGCGAGCTCGGCGGCGCCGACGTCGCCTCTGACAAGCCCGCGGCCTCGTCGCGGCCGCCCAGCCGCACCTTTCTGTCTTTCTACGCGGTGCTGCTGTGCGAGGTGCTGGCGCTGGTGCCCTCGCCCGGAGAGGAGCTGCTGGCGGCGCTGCTCCCGCACCTGCTGGCAGGGCTGGGCAAGGGCGCGGCGCAGGACTACCGCGCCGCCACGCTCATGGCCGTGGCCGAGCTGTGCAGCCGAGTGGCGCTGGGCCGCGACTTTGTCAAAGGTGGGCCGCGCGCGCCAGCGGTGTCGAGGTTGAGGTTGCTGCGTAGGTTTTCTAGCATGGCTGGCATGGGCCCGAGGCCCCGGGGCAAGGGATGCGTCGTTGCGTAGCGCAGCGCTGGCGGAGCTGGGATGCCGGTGATGAGCATCTTTCATAACAGAGCCCCTCGGGGCGCTGAGAAGTTAACAGTTTGTATTCCCTGAGGCATCCCGCGCGCCGCGCACTGCCTCGCGCTCTGCTCCGCATGATCTCGGCGCCCTCTGACCGCGTCCCCCACCCTCGCTCTGCATGTCCGCGCCCGCTGCAGTGATGCTCAACACGATGCTCAAGCACACGGAGCACGTCTCGGAGCACGTGCGTACGGCACTGCTGGTCATGGCCCACATGGCGCTGACGCAGGGCCACATCAAGACCCTGTCGGACAAGACCATAAAGGTAGGGTCCCACCTTGCCAGCGTCCTAGGTCCTGGCTCTCGCGCTAGGTCGTGCGTAGTTTAGAGCCGGGGCTTCGACATCAGCATGCGGGTTTGGGTCACGGCGCGCGCAAGCGGCCAGCAGCATGTTCGCAGCTTTCCTCGGTGGGCTGGGGGTAGACGTGCCACGTCCCCCTGGCCGCCTCTATGTGGGAGCGCCCGGCGCCCCCTTGCGGGGCGCCCCTGTGGGCGCATAGTCCCCCGGCAACACCGTAGACCGACTGGCTGCCGGCTGGCTGAGCTCCCCCTCGGGGTTGAGCCGGGCCGGCCGGGCCGCCTCCAGTGCTGATTCCATCGCCTTGGGGAGCCCCGTCGGGGCAGTTACCCTTTGGGTCTTACCCAGCAAAGGACACTTCTTCACTCGCTATCGTTTCTATGCACTTCGCTCGGCTTAGATCAGCACACCCAGCAGCCCTGACGCGAACAGACTTGTCCGCCGATGCTCACGCTCTTCCGCACATGCCACTGACGGCTCTACTGCTCTGCACTATGCCCATGCAGTACCTCTACACTCTACCCAACCTCATGGCCGAGCTGACGGCGCTCTCGCAGCGCGGCAACATTCGGCTGGTGCCACTCCTGCAGCTGCTCTCCCGCTCGCTGGTGCACGCGCTCTCGTCGACGTCCTCGTCGACGTCTGCCTCGGCCCGGGCCCGCTCCGAGGCTGAGCTCCTCGCCCTGGCCCACTCTGGCGTGCTGGCTGGCGAGCCGGCGCGCACGCTGGCGGCAACTCTGCTGGGGTCCGGCGCGGCGGCACCCAAGACGGACGAGGGGCGGCAGATGCAGGCGACGTGCCAACGTGTGCTGCGGTAAGCTTATGGTGTGTGGGTTAGGGAGGGCACTTCCGTAACATAATGGTCATGCCACGCGAGCATGGAGTACGGCCAGCGGTCGGCGCGGTGTCTACTGATGGATACAACACCCTTTGCGGCCTGATGAACACTGAGGGCGCATCTTCCCTTATCTCTGAAGACACCACCGCTCCGCCGGCCCTTGCATGACGCATCACTCGCAACCAAGTCGTTGCACACTTGCACACCATGTTTACGCACATCTTGCAGCGCCGTGCTACGTGCCTGCTCTCCTGTCCTGACGCCCTCTCCTTTCGCCCTCCGCCACCTGACTCGCAGGGTGCTTGACCGGCGCCACTCGGACACTACGGACGCTGCCGTGAACGCGTTCCTGGAGCCCCTCCGCCAACAGCGCCGCGAGGCTGCCGCTGCCGCCGCCAAGGCCGCCGCCGGCACCAAGAGCGACAAGCGCCGCAAGACGAAGCACGGCAAGGACGCGCCCACAGCCACCGACGCCGCTGCTGCCGAGCAAGGATCCGACGACGATGGCGACGCAGTGGAGACGGCGGAGGCTGCCGCCGCCGGCCTGTCGCCTGAGGAGCGCGTGCGCTTTGACTTCGTCCGCTCCACCTTCGCTGACGGTGGCTACTCGGCGCCTTGCGGCGGCACGATGCTGACGTTGACGGCGGCGCTGGTGGCGCCGCAAGCCGCAGTTCGCCGCATGGCGCTGCAGCAGCTCGACGCCGAGGTGACTGCCGCCGCCGCTAAGGCTGCCGCCGCCGGCTCCGGCGACGACGGCTCCTCCCCCGGCGGCGCCGCCGACGCTTGCGCGGCTCGCACCGCGCTGGCAGCGGCCGCGCTGGCGTGCCTCCGTGACGATGACTTCAGCGTGGTGGTGGCGGCGCTGGGCCTGTCGTGCCTGCGCTCGCTGCCGCCGGCGGCGTTGCTGGCGGCGCTGCAGCCCCTGGTCGCCCGACTGGGTCCGTACTTGTACGGCAGCGGCCGCCTGCCGCAGCTCAAGGCGGCTCGCAAGGTGGCTCGCAAGGCCGCGGCTCTGCTGGGCCACTGCGCGGCTGCTGCTGCTGCCACCGATGTGGAGCTGCGCCAGGGCGTGGCTCTGTCGCTGATGTCGATGATGCTGCCCAGCCACCGCGACCCCCGGGTCGCTGTGGACGCGGCCCGTGCCGCTGCCGGTCTCGGCATGCCGCTGTTCGCCAAGCTGGAGGCGGCGCTGCCGCAGCTCGACGCCGCCGCCACCAAGGCCGACGTCGACGCCAAGGCCAAGGGCAAGAAGGCGGCAGCGGAGGCGGAGCGTTCTGTGGCCAAGTCTGCTAGTAAGGCGGCGGCGGGCGCTGTGGCTCACGGACTCGTGGCGCGGCTGGCGGCGGCCGTTGCCGCCGACCCGGCGGCGCGCTGCGCCGAGGCGCTGCAGCTCGTAGCGGCCAGCGCAGCTGCCACCGCGGCCGGTGACGCCGACGTGGCCAGCGCCGCCGTGCGGTCTCAACACCTGCTTCTGCTGGCCGCCCACGCCGCGGCCGTCTCGGCAGCTGCTGCGCCACCGCCCTCCGCCAGCAAGGCCGGCAAGGCCTCTTCGACGGCGACTCACGACGCGGCAGCAGTTGCCCGCGCCGCCGTCAAGCTGGCGGAGGCCCTTCTGCCGTACGCCCGCGTCGGCGCCGCTGCCGCTGCGGCGGCCGCTGACAGCACCGCCGACGCTGACGCCTGGTGGCAGCAGCCCTTCGCCGCGGCCGTCTCTTCCACCGACGGCCTGCCCACCCCTGCCCAGCCTGTTGCGCTCGTGTCTGACCCGGCCTCGGCCCACGCCGCCCTCATCCTCGGCTCCCTCGCCTCCAACCTTGCACGTCTGCCCGAGCGCGCCTCCGCCTCCTCCCCCGCCGCCGTTGACGCCGCCCGTGTTCTGGCCGCACTCTCGTCCCTGGGCGTCGCGCCGTCCTCGCTCGGCGACCTGCCTTCGCTCGCCGTCACCCGTGCCCTGCCTAAGGCCGACCGCGCCGCCTTCCTCGCCGCCGTGTACGCGGCACCGGCGTCGACCAGCGACGGCGATGTTGCCGCCGGCCAGGCCCTGGCCCTGCACGTCCAGGTTCAGCTGGCGGCAGCTGCCGCCGCCGCTGACGTCGGCCCGTGGCTGGCGACGCTGCTCCCGCCGCTGGCGTCGGCTGACGCTGGCGTACGCTCCGCGGCCTGTGACGGCCTGGCGCTGCTGGCGCCCTTGCTCGAGTCTGGCAAGGTGACGGCGGGGCCGCAACTCAACCACACGGCCGCCGGCGCTCTGTGCCTCGCTCTGGCGTCGCAGCGCAAGGCCCTGGAGCAGGACCCCGACGCGGCGACGGCGGCGCTTCGGACCGCCCTCCTGCAGCCGTCCGGTGGTGGCTCTGCTCCGGCGCCGACGCCGAGCAAGCGTGGCAAGGCTAAGGCCGCTGCCGACGACGGCGCTGTGGCGCCCGCCGCCGGCCTGGCGCTGCCAGCCGGTGCGGCGGCGGCTGTGGCTGCCTACCTGACCCACAGCCTGGCGGAGCTAGCTCCTGACGCTGCCGGCACCAACACGGCATGCGCCATGCTGGCCGTCCTCGCGCCGTCGCCATCACCCTCCGCCTCCGCATCCTCGGCGCCGGCCAGCGTCTCGCAAGAGCTCCTATCCGCCGGCTGCGCTTTCCTGGCCCGCGCCTACGCGGCGCTTCGCTCGGACCCAGCTGCCGCGACGCCGCTCCACGCCGCCGCCACGCAGCAGCTGCTCTCCCTCTTCACGCCCGCTGCCACCGCGGCCGCGGCCGCCGCCGGTCGCGAAGAGCCGCTGTCGCGCCTGGCGGAGGCGGCCGAGTTACTGCCGCCGCCGCCGCCCACAGCGTTGCCGCCGGCTGCCTCCGTTGCTCTGGCGGCCATTCGCCTCGCCGCCGTCTCCCAGGTCTCGCCCGAGCTCTTCGCTTCTCTGCCGCCGTCGGGCCGTACCGTACGGGAGCTCTTCGCCGTACTGCTCGGCCGGTACGAGGGCGATCCCGACGAGGCCGTCCGCGCCGCTGCCAGGCACGCACTCGAGACTGTGCCGCTCTCCGCCGAGCTGCTGCTGCCGCTGCTCGATCCGCCATCGCCTTCGCCCGCGGAGCCCGCCGGCGCACCGACGCCGTCGAAGAAGGCCAAGAAGGCTGACGGCGACGCCGCGGCCGCTCCGGCGGCCGCGGGTCAGCCGCCGCCGCCCGAGCCCGCTGCCCTTCGCGACGCCGTGGTTGCTCTGGAGCTGCTGCAGTGGCGGACTGGCATCAGCGGCGCCGAGCTGCTGGTCCCGGCCTGCCAGGCGCTGCTCGGGCGGCTGCTGCCCGTTGTGAATAGCCTGGCCGACACGCTCCACGAGGACGACGGCGCCACTGACGACGCCGGTGCCGACGCTGACGCCGGTGCCGACGGCGCCGCCGCGAGGTCGTCCCTGGCTGGCTACGCCGCGACGCTGGCGCTGCAGGCGCTGACGGCGCTAGCAAAGGCTGACGGCGGCGACGTCAGCGGCGACTCGGCCGTGCCGGCGGAGGCGTTCGACCTGGGTCTGGCGATGGCCTCGGCCCGTGAGGCCCCCGATGCGGCCGTCCGCAATGCGTCCCTCGGGCTGCTGGCGACGCTGGCGACTCGTGCTCCCGCTGCGGCTCTGACCTACGTCCTGCAGGTGCGGCTGGTAGTGGGCTCGGGTTCGGTTGGCGGCCTTGGCTTCGTGCGGCGGCGGCGGTGGCCTGCGGCCTGCAGCGGCGGCGCTCGACCGAGGATTATACTCCATGACATTGCTTTCACAGTTTCTGAGCCTAGTGCTGATCATTTCTTCATATGAGGTCAATGAAGTGCCAGCTCGCATCTCAGCCGCAGCCAGCCAGCCAGCCGCGCCCGCTTGCTTCCGACCACCGCCCTTCACCCCTCCCACCTGACGCCCGTACGCCCCTCTCCATGCCTCCTCGCTCTCTCCCATGTCCCCCAGGTCCTGTCGGTCGTCCACTCTGCGGCCGCCATGCAAGACGACGAGTACAGCCGGGCGATGGCCACGACGGCGCTGGCGGCCGTGGTGCCTGCCTGGGTTGGCGCTGGCGGCCGGTCGGCGGCGGCGCTGTGGGAGCAGGTGGCGGCTGCGCTACCCAACCTGCCCACGCACCGCCGCTTGGACGTCCTTCTCAGCCTGATGCGCTCGCTGCCCAAGGTGAGATTCGGTGGATTCCCTTGTGGCTCAGAGCTATGCACGCACGCGAGCATGGCGGCAGCGGCAGGAGGTTGCGGGTCGGCCCCGTGCATGGGCTTGCCGGTTGATGACACATTTAGATGACGAATCTGAGCGGCGCTTTTGCAGCGCGCGGCGTTCTGCCGACGCTGTTGCCGTCTGCGACGACAAACGAGGCATTTGTCTGACGGCGCTGCCATTTCGGTGGCCGCCCCGCCCCTCGCCGCTGCTGCTGCCGCCCTCCCTTGCACAATGCATCCGCACCACACCTGTTATGTGGAGCCCCGCTCACGTGCTAACCAACACATGTGCGAGCAGCTCTTGACCTGTCTTCTCTTCTGCTCTCTTGACCACATCATTGCAGGTTGACGAGGGGCTGTCGGAGGGCGTCCTGGTTCTGCTGCAGCGAGCTGCAGACCCCGCTTCTGCCATCGTGCAAGCTCCTCCCGCGCCTTCGCCGGCGCCAGCTGCGGCCGCCGCCAAGACCCCTCGATCGAGCAAGAAGGCCCGCGCTGCTGCGGCGGAGGATCAGCCTGCACCGGTGCCCGCGCCCGAGGCTGCTGCTGCGGCGGGCCCGCCGCCGTCCGAGTGGCTGCCGGAGCTGGCATCGCAGCTGGTGCTCCAGGTGGGCTCCATGTGGGGGCTGATTTTCAGCCGTTTGCGTTGCATTGCGTGCATGCACACACACGGCGTGCGGTCGGAGCGGAAGAGACCGGTGAAGACACAAACAATTGCACGTCAGTCTTAGCTATCATAGCATGCTGATTACCCATATTACTACGGTTTCTGAGGCCTCCTCTCCGCTCCGAGCCGCACCACCGAGCCCTCGCACTGCCATCGCACTGTACCGCTGTCCACATCGGCTGCGTCCATCGCCAGCCCCACTCACTCACTGCCTCTGCTGTCGCTCTGCAACCTGGAGCTAACAGGCCCCTCTGCTTTGCCTTTCATGAACCACGCAGCTGGAGCTGCCTTCCCGCCTGGCCTGCTGCGCTCGTGTGCTGGAGGGCTCCCTGATTGCTAGCAAGCAGCAGCCGCATACGGCGCTGCCGCGGCTGGTGGTGGCCTTCGTCACGGCCCAGCTCAAGGTGGGCTGCCAGCCTTTGCGCCGTCACTCGTCTCCGCACTCTGCATGTCTGCATTTTCGTGCAACCGCACAACGCTGCAGCGCACACGGCCGATGATTCTCTTATTGTTACACACACCGATGCGGGGACCCTACGGGGGAGCCGCAGCTCCTGACGATGAACATTAGCGGATTTCTCTGAGGCCTGACGCATTCTGCATCTCACCACGCACCACCACACCACGCACCAACGCTCCATGCAGCTCTCTCCACCCCAGCCGTTCATCTCATCCCCTCCTCCCTCACCTGCTCCCTTTCTTCCCACCGCAGCTCAAGGTCGCCGTGCAGTCCGCCGCCGCCTCGCACCGCCGCCCCGAGCCCGACCCCGCCCTGGACGCTGGCTGCCGCCGGCTCATGGAGGCAGCCCTGGCGCAGATGCAGCTGCTGCAGCCCGACTCCGTGGCCTCGCGCCAGGGCAGCGGCGCCTCGGCCTCGCCCGCGGCCTCTGCCAAGCTGCAGCGCGCCGTTCTGGCGTCGAGCCGCGGCCTGTACGCGCTCTTCGCCTCGCTGCAGGGCGTCATGGCCTCTGACGCCTACCTGCAGGCGCTGCTGTCGCTGGCCGAGCACCCCAGCGACAAGGTCAAGCGCCGCGCCATCAAGCTGTTCACCGACAAGGTCCGCGGCGTGCGCTCGGAGATCGCCGATCAGATCCAGCTGCCCAAGCGCGTCCGCGACGCCAAGCTTCGTCAGGCTGGCGAGGCTGCGGCGCGGGCTTGTGCCATGCTGCCGCCGCTGCTCGCGGCGGCGCCGGCGGGCGCCGCCTCTGCCGGGTCGTCACCGCTCACCCGGCAGCTGTCGCTGGTGTCGCTGGCGACCATTGCCGCCGAGTTCGGTGCGCTGCAGCAGGGCGCACTGCTGGCCGGCGTGCCGGCGGTGCTGTCCGCGACCAAGGACGCGCACGCCAGCATTCGTGCCAGCGCGCTGGCGACGGTGGCGGCCTTCGTGCGGGCGCTGGGCTCGCAGCTGGTGCCGCTGCTGCCGACCACGGTGGCTACCGCGGTGGCGGCGGCGGACGCGGCGTGGCAGCGCCTGGCGCGCGCAGGCACCGCGGAGGCCGTGGCTGCTGCCGCCGCCGCCGCCAAGGCCGTCACCGCCGCCCGCGACGCTGACGACGAGCCCTCCGCCGCTGGCGGGGCATCGGACAGCGACGAGGATGACGACGACGTCGCAGCGGCGGTGGGGGCCCCTGGTCGCCGCCGCACTAGCGCCGCCGCTTGCTCCGGTCGCTCCGACGCCGACGACGCGGCGCTGGAGCTGTCTGCGGCTCTGGCCTGCCTCAACGCCTTGGTCGAGTCGCTGGGCGCCTTCCTCAGCCCCCACCTCCCGGCCGTGCTCGCCATCCTGCTCAACCCTCGCGTGCTGGCCTGCCGCGTGGCTTCCTGCGACGCCTTCGCGGCCAGCATCCGCTCCCGCCTACCCGGCGCCATGCCGGCGCGCCTGCTGCTGCCTGCGCTCTACGACCAGCTGCAGCCGGCCCTCGAGGCTGCCGCCGACGCTGCCGACGCGCCCTCCGCCGCCTCGCCCGCCGTGGCTCTGCTGCACATGCTGGCGGACGCTGCCTCGGCACTGGAGCCCAAGCTGGCTGTGCAGCACGCGGACGCCATCTTCGCCTTCCTGCTGCGCGCGCTCGACGTCCGTCAGCGCCGGCCCGCCGTCCTGGCGGCGCACGGCGACGACGCCATTGACGCGATTGAGGTGGCGGCCGTGGCGGCGCTGGTGGCGCTTGTGATGAAGCTGAGCGAGAGCCGCTTCAAGCCACTCTTCCTGCGCCTCGTGGAGTGGGGCTCGACCGTTTCGGCGCCCGAGACTGGCGGCGAGCCGGGCTATGTGGGCCGCATGGTGACGCTCTACGGCGCCGTGTCGGCGCTCACGGACCGGCTGCGCTCGGTCATGGTGCCCTACTTCCGTTACCTGCTAGACACGGCCGTCGCGGAGCTGGGCGGCGGCGCCAGCGACACCGACGCCGGCCGGCGCAAGAAGAAGGCCAAGCGGGCGTCGTCGGCCGCGGGCCTGGTGGGCGCCGCTGGCGAGGGCGTCGGCGACGGGCCCGAGGCCGTTGCCGCTCGGCAGGGCTGGCTGCTGCGCCTGCGCATCGTGCGCGCGCTGCACCGCTGCTTCCTGCACGACTCGGTGGGCTTCGTCGACCCGGACCGCTTTGCGCGGCTGCAGCCCGTGCTGGTGTCGCAGCTGAACGCCGAGGCGCCTGAGGCGGTGGCGGCGGCGTTGCTGGCGCCTGCCCACGAGGACGCCCAGCTGGACGCCTACATCCGCCTGGGCGCCGCGACGCGTGCCTACACTGCGCCCGACGGCGCCGCCAGCGCGGGCCCGCTGGGTGCCGCCGCCGTGGGCTGCCTGCTGGCGCTGGCGGTAGCGGCCAACAGCGACGTGCTGTGGAAGCCGCTCAACCACTCTGCGCTCATGCTGACTCGCAGCGCCGTGCCGCGCACGCGTGCGCTGGCGCTGGAGCTGGTTGCGGCACTGGTGGACCGGTTGCGCGAGGAGTACCTGGTGCTGCTGCCGGAGACGCTGCCGTTCCTGGCGGAGCTGCTGGAGGATAGCGACGCGGCGATTGGGGCCAGGGTGCGGGAGGTGGTGGCTCAGCTGGAGGAGGTGAGCGGCGAGAAGCTGGACGAGTACATGAAGGTGTAGGTGTAGGTTTGGGCAGGACGACTGGTGAGGCAGTGGCGGTGGTAGCGGGGCGTAAGCTGAGGCGCTGAGAGGCGTGCCGTGGGATTAGTGCATGAGCTGTGGCGTGTACATGTATTGAATTGGGAACGGATGGATGCAGGATGTGTGCGCTGTTTTGCCGGATTCGCATTGCGCTAGGTTAGCGCTGGTGTATCGGCGCACCTAGTCTCTCTGCACCTAATACCCAGGTGTAAGTACAAGCGACGCAGTAGACCTTGCCCAAGGCCGGTCAGGTTGGCGTGCTATGCGAACGCCTCATGTCGCCTCAGCCTCAACGCATCTCAGGCACAACAGCCAGCGTAGAAGCATCACACGACGTGTGGCAGACTGGTAAGGGGCAACAGACAAACCCAGGGGTCCCAGGGGTCACCCATGGCCTTCGCGCGAAAGCGTTGTTCCTGGGCTGCTTTTGTAGCCTGCATGTCATTGCAGGCCAGCGGGCGGCGGGCGGTGGGCGGCGGACGGGCGGGCGACCAACCGCCTGGAATTGTTTTTGCACACACGCCGCAACTTGGGTGCCGAATGCTTCCGGAGCAACTGCGCTGCTGGCTTCCTGTGTGGTCCACAGGGCTGTGTGCGCCCTACCCACCGCTGCAGGCACGCCCGACCGCGTCCACGGCATCACGGACTTCCCGCTGGACGTGAAACTGACGCCCTTCCCGCTGCGGGAGGCCATGAAGACGCAGGCGCTGGCCAACGGCTCGGTGGTGGGCCCCTTTGTCAAGGTGACCCATGCCAGCTAGCCTTGCACAGCAGCCGCCGGGGGCCCTGCGTTACCCGGCAATCGCGAATTCGGTCTTCTGGCAAACCCCATACAGCTGCAACGAGCCCGGCTTCTTTCACTGCCCCCTGCAGCGCCTGCGCCCGTGCTCGTCCCAGCTACGCTCCCCGTGCCCCCATGCACGCCCACAGAAGATCGTCATGCTGGACGTGGCCAGCACGGCGCCTCCGCTGGACTGCGAGGGCGGCCGCGAGGAGCTTGCCAACCAGCTGACGGCCATGCGCGTGGTGGCACACGCACCTGCTGGCAGCCAAGCGCCACGACTCGGACCTGCCGCACCGCGCGCTGGTCACCGTGGCGGGCCTGGAAAGCTGCGGCGAGCTGCAACAGGCCATCGAGCACGCGCAGCTGCCGCTGGGCAACGGCCGGGTGCGCGTTGTGCGTGCTGCGTGTCTCGTACGGCGACGGTACGGCACGGTATCGTACCGTGCCCACACCGTTACGTGTCATGACGCCGTCCACCGTCCGCCCGCGCCGGTGCATTGCAGCCCTGCTGGCCGCGGCCACTGGGCGCCGCGCTTCGCCTACCTGCTCCCCACTGCCCCGATTGTTGGCGCTGCCGGTGCCCCGCTGCACGCTCGGCTGCTTACCGCCACGCCGCCACGCCGCCACGCCGCCATGCCGCCACGCCGCCACGCCGCCACGCCGCCACGCCGCCACGCCGCCACGATGCCACGATGCCACGATGCCCGATGTCATGCCAGGGGGCGGGGAGGCCATCAAACCCCGCCGTCCGCCGCCAGCACCTGCACCCCCTGTGCTGAGGCACCTGAACCCCTGTGCTGAGGCACCTGAACCCCTGTGCTGAGGCACCTGAA
>BDDC01001283.1:2282-19991 GCA_001662425.1 Chlamydomonas sphaeroides
ACCCCGCAGGGCCTCCGACATCTTGGCCTTGGCGGCGTCGGTGTGCCGGATGCCCTTGGTGCGGGTGTTGCCCAGCTCGGCCTTGGTGGTGCGCTTCAGTGCCGTCGGCCGCTCAATCTCAATGGCCTCCAGGCTGAAGCGCTGTGGTGCCACAACGGACGCAGCCGTGATGGCGCCCACGATGTCGTCATAGGCGAGGTCAGTGCCATATGCTGACACCACCAGCACACACGTATTGCACGCCACCGGTGCCACGCGGTGCTTGTTGGGCAGGGACCCGGTATCCGGGTCCATCAAGTACGCGGCCGGGTACTTGAACTCCTCCTCCTGGCCGCCCTTCATGCGCAGGTGGATGGAGCCCGTGGGCTCGAGGCCGCCGACCTTCACCACGTAGCGGGCCTTGTAGGCGGCCTTCTGGCCCCTGCCGCCGTCGCCGTGGGCAACGTGCCGGCCGCCAGGAGCCGTCCAGATCACGTACATCTCGATCTTGCACTGGTATAGGTGATTGGTAAGTGTTTGGTAAGTAAGGCAGGCGCCGCTGCCGCGCACTGGTCTCATATCAACTCGCCGCATGACCCAGGGGTCAAGCCGGCGGCAGTCATTTCTTATATCCCCCTCCCCGCTGAGGCTCTTGGCAGTGTGCCGCACGTCTATACTGTAGGGCGCGCTGCACATTCCACGACAACCGCAACAAAGAAATGCCGGCGCGTCAAGAACGCGAGCTGAGTGCGGAGTTGATCCTGGCATGGCGTGCTCGACAAGATCAGGAGGCCTCCTGGACAAGATGGCCCCATCCGGAATGGGATAGGGACGTAGCCCCCACCCAATCCCTCCTTTAGGGCTCCCGGCCGCCCCCACCAACTGAGCTACTTCACTTTAAGGCCTTGTGTAGTTGCTTGCATAGGCGCCCACCAGGGGAGCTCCCGTGGCCCCCACCACCCTCGCAACCAGCGCTCTACGTGCCGGACTTGTCTGGGACGCGACCCCTGGTACCTGCACCCGGACATGGCGGGGGCACGCTTGAATGCAAAGAGCCGTCCGCCCTCTGGCCTCGCGCTAGGTCGCGCTAGTACAAGTGTACAGCCGCTTTCGCAACAGGGAGCGTAACCTGCCCATGGGCATGGGCGTCCACGATGTGAGTACAACAGACGTGCAGCTGGGCTCCAGGAGCATCAGCCAGGCCGGGCCGGGCGCCCGGGCCGGGCCTGCCAAGCAGGCAGGACGGGCGTACACAGGGATGCATTGTGTCGACGATGGTCGGCTGTGGGGGGAGAGCCGAGCAGCGTGTAAGTTCGCGGGGCAGACCCGGGCTGGGATCGTGTAATGTGTACCCGGCTACCGTGTTTGCAAAAAACAGTGGCTCGGGCGCCCCGGGATGCCCCAGGCGCTACGAGCTGCGCCCTGCATGCGCCGACAGTCGCGCACCACAGCGCACCACAGACGGGGGTGACATGAGGTGACCCCAACGGAGGTCCAGATCCAGCGCGCAACATCGGCAGAGACCTCCTGCTGCCGCTTGTTAGCGATCCGTGCCGCGTGATGGCGCGCCCCTGCGCGCCCAAAGCCTGTCGTGTGCGCCGGGAGACCTTCCCTGGCATGCTCCCCGCTCCATCCCCGTACTGCCAGACGAAATCTAATCGCGACAAACGACAACGCATTCATGCGGCCTGCAGTCTACCCCGCGTCGCGATGCGCACGTAGGCGCGAGGACGTCGTCGACACAGCTGGAATGCTCGTGTGTCGCTGTTGATGCGGTTACATGTAATTAATGGGCATACAATCCAACACAAACGATATCACGAGGAGCCTACACGAGGGCTGTCGCAATGGCCGCGCGCCGGCATCGCCGGACTGGCCCCGCGGCTTCTGCTGGAAGGCGGGGGGGTAGTTGGCGCCGAACCGGACCCCGGCCATGCTTCGCTCCGGCGAACCATGCCATTTATACAGTGCATCCCTGCGACGTCTATTGCTTACTTGCATACTCCAGTTCTGCCCTTGGCGACGCACTTCGCCAGAGCTGTCCACACCGACGTCTTCTTTCTCTTAGCCGACGCGCAAGAAGCCCAACAGGTGAGCGACTTCTTCGGCGCCTAGCAGCTTTATGATTGCGCCGCCGAATGCTTATGCAGCGGGGTTGCGAGGACGACCTGCGAGCTGCTAGTCGCACCTGGCGAAACGCCTGGCGAAACTGGAGCAGCGCTGAATCATGCTACTAGTGTAGCAGCCTATTGCATGAAGATAGACAGGACTTCGGGTGGTCGCGTGCTGGCCGCGTGGGCGTTGCGAGCAGCTGCGACGCTCAGCCCCGCGCCCCAAGCCCCGCGCCCCCGAGCTCTCATCTTCACAAACGGCATTAGAAATATGCATAGTTTGCATACTGAGTTCATCTTCTCGCGATGACACTAACCCTTCGCGCCGCGCCTCCGCATGCTCACCCGCCTTCGCAGGCTTACTCGCGCCAGCCCGCACCGCGCCGGTGCGCCTTCGCTATCCCGGCAACAGCGGCGCTTCCCGTGGCAACAGCATTCATGGCGCAATCCTCCGGCAACAAGATGCTCACGAAGGCGACCGTGCGCAAGCAACCAGCCAACGGCCCCGTTGCGCCCCCCGCCAAGCGCACCAAGACCACACATGACGCCCCCGCCTCCCACCCCCGCCAACCCACCTTCACCTCCGCCCCCCATCTTCCACGGCCCAACTCCACTACACCTCCCACTCCCCCCGCCTCCACCCCGGCCGCTGCCACCTCCCCCGTCACCACCGCCGTGCGCTCGCCGCCAGCCAACGCCCTGCCGCATTTGGCTCCCCAACCACTCAACGCGAACGCCACCAACACCATCGCCACCGCGCTTCGCGCCTTTGCTGGCGAGCTGAAGCACACCGGCACGACTTCCCCGCTGGAGCAAGGCACTTGGTTGCGTACGCTCCAGGCGGCGGCCCAGGACCTCGCCCGCGCCTGCGCCTCCCTTCGCCAAGCCCCCGGTCACCATGCCGCCTCCCCCCAAGCCGGCGACGTCGCCACCACCCCCGCCGCCGCGCCCGCGCCCCCGAATCTTCCCGCGCCGCCGTCCGACTCCCACGCCTGTGGCCGCAACTCTCCGGACGCGAACATGACCGTTTTTGCCGACAGCGCGCTTGCTTCCACCCAGCCCTGCCCCCGGACCTCGGACTCGTGCCTTCATCCGCAGCCCGACGCCACGAACACACCCGCCTCAGCGGGCCCGGCCACGGCCGCCGGCCCCGAACGCTTCGCCCGCGCCTCCGACATCGGCGACTCCTCCTCCGCCTGCCTCCGCAGCCCCTTTGCTGAGCCACTGCCTTGCAGCCCCCTGCACGACGGCTCCGACGGCGGCGCTGCGTTCCTGCTCGACGCCGGCGACATGTGTCCCCTGGCCAACAAGCTGCTGCTGCTGACCAACGACTTTGTGTCGGGCGACGACGGCTTCTGCACCGGGCTGGAGCTGTCGGAAGCGGCAGAGCTGTCCGACTACTCCTCGGGCGGCTGGTAGGAGCTGGGCGGCGCTGCCCGGCGCCACTTCGGACGGGGCCTGGCAGCTTGTGGATTAGATATGTGTGGCGCTGTACGGACGCTTCCCTGGTTGGCCCAAGCGGCGGGCCGGGGGCGCCCAGCTGCAAGTGACAGGCTCGCGAACACGCGGCGCGGGGAGCCGTCGGACTAGGATTGGTGTTTGTTTGTTCGGATCGCCGACCAGGGCGGAGATGCGGCCTGCTGCGTACGGGACCTCGGGTTGCGACGTGGCTTCGGACGAAGACTGCTGTTGTGAACCTTGCTGAGTTCTGAGCTGCTAGCGACGTGTTGCACCCCTTGCCGAGCTGCTGCGATGTGCGCTGCTGTCAGCGGCCTCGGCGCCGTATGCATTTGTGCGGGGCCGCATTGAGCTCCTGCTATGTGGCCGCTGAGCCTAGCCCCCTTGTGCTGCGCTGCAGCGTGGCCTCGATTGGATGTATATGTTTTAGCTCATAACTATGGCTGTTCGATAGTGTTGCGTGGTGGTCGTGTGGCTCCTGATGGCTGGGCGCGATCACTGGTGTGTTGAGTTGGGCGCCGCGAAGGCGTGCCGGGAAGAGTGTTGTGCATATGGGCGAAGCGGCGAGCTGCCAGCGCAGCGTTGGTTCCTTCGGGGCTCATGGCTGGGTGTTAAAGTTGGATTGGTCGGGAGGGGGGTGATACGGCTGACGACCGGTTGGACCGTGACACGAGTGGTCGGAGGCTGACACGCGGCGCCATGTAACACACTGCGTGTCATTCGGTCCATGCGCACTAGGCTATATATGCGCACTGCTGCGTATGAGGTCATCGACAGCAACGCGGCAGGGGCCAGCTGGGGCTGAGGCGAAGCCTGGACCGCTCCTGAGCAGGCATGGGCGGCGGCAGTTGGGCCTGTGCCCCCGTCGCGCCGAGCCGTACCATGCAGAGCACACTGCCCGAGGTCCTACCCTCGTCCCTCCGTCCGCAGCCCGACGTCTCCACACAGCCCGCCTCGCCGCCGACGGCGGCCACCATCGCCCCCGAGGCCGCCGGGCACGCAGCGCGCCCCTTAGACAGGGGCGACGCTTCCGCCGGGCCCCGGAGCGCCTCCGCGAATGAGCCGCCCTTCAGCCCGCTTCCCCGCTATCCGTCGGTGCCGCCGGCGGCGGCGGCGGCGGCAGCGGGGCGTTCCAACTCGACGGCGGCGAGGCGGTGCCGTGCAACGCCTTACCCGACGGCGCTGCCAGCAGCGGCGCGGCGTCCTGCACTCCTGCTCGACGGCGACGGAGAGGTCTCAGGCAGCGCGCTGCACGATGGCTCCGTCGGCAGCGGGGCGCTGCTCGTGCTCGACGCCGGCGACATGTGTCTCCTGGCCAGCAAGCAGCTGCCGGCCCACGACCACGACTTTGTGTCGGGCGACGACGGCTGCTGCGCGGGGCTGGAGCTGTCGGAGGCGGCCGAGGAGGAGCAATAATCTGTAAAAAAAACGAAGCCAAACCCCTTAATGCCTCGGGCGGCTGCTGGCTAGTGTGCACGCAGCGGAGTGGCGTCGAGGAGGCAGGTGAGAACCTGATGGAACTCGAGCGAAGCCAACAGGCGGTCGTGGGAGGGCCTGCAGCGGGGCCTGGGAGTTGGCGGAGGGGACGCTGGGCCTGGGAGCGGGCTGGTGACCGGGTGAACCGTGGGCGGTGGGCGCAGCTAGGGCCTGGGAGCTGCGTTGGGAGGGATCGGTGTGTGGCGGGTCGGACGCTGCACTGGCTACAGCCCAGACGGCGGGCGGAGGGTGCCCTACAGATGAGGCTGCGGGTGCTGCTTGGGTGCAACGATGCTCTACGAGTGGAGCTATGTGTTGGCCATGCGTTGCTCGGGGGTATGCAGGCATTGTACAGTGAAGCTGCGTGTAGGCATGCGTGCATTGCCACGAGTGCTCCTGAGTGCCGCCGCTCCGCATCGAGTGGAACGGGGGTTGCCCGCGCAGCGTGGGCAACTTGCGCGTGTTACAGCAACGCCGTCAGCACCACAGACACTCGCAACAAAAAAAATCCTGCAGACCGGCGAGCTGGCAACTCGAGGCCCACGGGACGCTGCGCCGGTGGGCCGCACCGCTGCCGCACCGCTTCACAGCAACCAGCAGCGTCTGTGGCGTCTGCACGCCTGTCAGCGCAAGCGCGAGCAGGCGCAGGCACGCGGCGCCTCCAACGAACCAGCACACCACGCGCGCGGGTCGTGCTTGCTACATGCTATCTGCCGGTATTTCTGAACACAGAGCCACCGGTCGGTCACACGCCGGACGCAGCCCGAGCTGCGTGGGCCCGCCGACGAGGGCTCCTGCGGCAGAGCCACAAAGCCACACGCGCCGCTTCGTTGGGGCGCGGCACAGGGCCCGCCGGCGCCTGCCCCGGCGCCGCCACACCGCGCACACGGCGCGGGCGGCCTGCCGCGGCACAGGTGCGTGTGTCGTCGTGCGCTCGCTCGTAGCGTATTGACCATCGGCCCGCCATCCTGCTCCGCGCGCACAGCTGCGCATCGGCACAACCGCGTGCCGGCGTTGCGAGGGAGGGCGCCAGGCGCCCGCCCGTCTCGTGGGCGGGCCCCTGCGGCGCCTCCCCGACTGTACTGCCGCCGAGGGCCGCCGTCATTTAAATGCAGCCCGCATGAATGCTTGTCGTCGTGCAACGCGCTATGCTAGCTAGCACTACCATCAGGGGCCGTGACCCAACATGCAACGCGGACGACAACGCGTCCGCCCAGACCGCACCCTTGCAGCTTATGTCTTTATGTGTCCCAGAGCCCAGCCTCACGCACGCACGCGCATCGCGCCTTGCGCCCCGGCTCGTGCCCCGACTTAGCTGCGTCAACCACCACAGCCTGCCTCTACAGCCACTACAGCCTCTACAGCCTCCACGCCGTGCGCCCGCCAGCCCGTCCGCGCACCCGGACCGTGTGCCCACAGCCCACTGCCCGCAGCCCCACAGGACCGTGTGCCAACAGGACCGTGCGCCCACTACCCGCAGTCCCTGCAGCAGGATTCTGGTTCGTCCTGGCGAAGGAGGCCGCACAATGTTTGCGGCGACCGCCAACGGGCCACGCACGCCGCACCGCCGCAGCCCGCGCGCAGGCCGGTGCTGCCATCCTACGCCCCCCATGCCTCATGCACGTTGCCGCAGTTCATAGCGCAACGTCAGTACCCACTGGATGAATCGCCGGTAAGTGCAGCCTACCTGGCGCCGCCGCAGGCCGCGCCGTGCTCCGCCCGCCGGTGCGCGTCCCTGCAGCCGGCGGAGCAGTAGGCCACCGCCCCGCAGCCGCCGCACCGCTGCGTCAGGCCCAGCTCCGCCTCGCTGTCGCCGCGCAGCTGCAGGCAGCCCGGGTTGCCGCACGCCGCCAGCAGGCTGCGGCCCTGCGCCGGCGACGGCAGCGCGCGCGCCACCGGCCGCAGCTCGCACAGCAGCGTGCGATCGTTGGGGCCGCGCGCCGACAGGCCTGGCAGCGCCGCCACGGCCGCCGCGAGCCGCGCCACCGCCTGGCCCTCGCCGGCACACGCCGCATCGCCGGCGCCGACGTCGGCGCGGGCCCAGACCTCGAGCGCATCTGCCAGAGCCCTCGCCGGAGGGGCGACGTTGGGGCTCAGCGACGGCACCAACCCCCGCAGCACGCGGGAGCTCCAGGCCGCGACTGCGGCGCCGCGGGACGCGCCACGCTGTCGCGGCCCTCGGCACGCGGCTTTGACCTGATGCGGGGAGAGGGTGAGGGCGCCGGGGCGCCGGTCAGCAGCCTGGCTCCGGGGACAGGGGGCCGGGGCACTTGCCGTTAGGCCGCGTACCCCTCGAGCAGCATGGCAGGATGGCGGGCACCATGGCAGCTGTGGCGGTGGCGGTGTGTGGTGTGCACAGCCCCCTGGGGGCATGCCAAGGCAGCTCGGGTCGTCCTGGCTGCCAGGCAGCCAGCCGCGCGTGGCCCGACACGGCCTCCGCCCCGCTGCCGGTGCACGCGCGGGCCACACCGTGCCACACCACACCACCACCACGAACCGAATAGCACGTCGCAACCGAATCACATCATCATGGTAACAACGCATGACCTCCTCACGCAACCATGTGCAGTACGTAGCATGTCTGTGACATGGCCACCGGCGCCGCACCTGGTCTCCAAACGCCACCGCTGTGGTGCAGCTCAGCAGCACCAGCCCCTCCACCATGTACGACCACACAACCGCGTGGACACTGTCGCTGTCCTCGCTGCCGCCGTCGCTGCCGCCGTCATCCTCGTGCGTGCCCTCGGCCTTGCAGCCGCCGCCGGCGGCGGCGGCCTCGGCCTCCGGGCCCTCCGCCGGCCCCGGCTGCAAGGCCGAGGGCTGCTGCGGCTGCTGCTGCGGCTGCTGCTGCCGCTGCGCCTGCTGCCCCTTGGCCTGCGGCGGCGGCGGCCTCAGCTGCCCCACCAGCCCCAGTAGGTCCCCCAGCAGCCCCACCACATCCGCCTCCTCCACCACAGCCCGCCAGCCGCCGGAAGGCGCGCCACCGGGGCTGCCTGCCGCGCCGGCGCTGGCGCTGGCGCTGCCCGCGGCGCCGCCGGCATTGGCACGGGTGGTGCCGCCGCTGGCGCTGGCCCCGCCGCCGCCGGGCGCCGGGCCGGCGCCAGCCGTCGCAGCGTCGACGTCAGCACCGCCGCCGCTGGCGCCATCATGAGCTGCCGTGGCCCCGCCGGCTCCCTCGCCCAGGCGCGGGTCGCCCTCACCGCCAGCCGCCTCCGCGCTGGACGGCTCCAACGCACACGCCGCCATGGCCGGCAGCAGCCCCCAGCACAACTGCGCCAGGAACTCGATCGTCGAGAGGCGCCGCTCCAGGCTCCAGGCGTCCTGCCCCGCCCCGCCTCCGCGCCCGGCCGGCGCCCCAGCCCGCAGCAGCGCCGCCGCCTCCCGCACCGCGCGCGACAGCTGCGCCATGCAGCCGGCATAGCCGCACGCCAGCAGCTGCAGCAGCCGCTGCGCCAGCGGCGACGCCGCCAGCGCGGACGGCGTCCCCGCCGCGGCCTCGACGGCTGCCGGCAGCTCAAGCACGGCTCGCGACAGGAAGCCCAGCAGGTCGGCCGCTATGCGGGCGCCCAGGCAGCTGACGGTGTCCCACGGGTCGTCAAAGTCCGGCCCGAGCCGCGCCGTCTGCTGCTCCCGCCTGCCGCTGGCGGCCAGGAAGCGCGACAGCGCGGGCCGGTCCGCCGCCATGCAGCCCTTGCGCAGCGTGGCCAGCACCGCGGCGGCCTGGCTCAGCTCGCAGTACGGCAGCAGCAGGCCAAGCATGGAGGGCAGCACCTCATCGCCCGCTTCCGAAGCCGCCAGCAGCAGCATGGCCCCGCCCGCGTCGGGGTCGGCGGCGGCGCGGCGCAGCAGGGCCTCCAGGCAGCGAGGCGCGCCGCCTGCCAGCGCGGCGACCACCTCGGGCGGCGGCAGCTCGGGCAGTGGCTCTGCGGGGGGCCGGCGGGTGGAGGCAGGGCGAGGCAGGGTTTGAGCCGTGGGGTACAGCGTACTGTTGTACGCGCAGGCGCGGAGGGAGGGAGGGAGGGGTGGGCGGGAGCGGTTCGCGAGGGCCGGCAGTTGGTCCGTGGGAGCGTCGAGGGCGAGCGCGAGGGCGGCGTGTGCGGTGATCGGGCAGCAGCCTGGTCGGTTGTGGGCGACCGCACGGTATTGCATCTCAGCGCCTCGGCCCCTGCTGCCCGCATCTCGCAGGCGAGCTAGGAGCCACGCGCTGCGGCTTGGCTGGGGAACGTGACGCGCCTCCGTTGGCCAAGCCCGCACCCACCCTGCAGGTACCACACGTCCTGCAGCCGCAGCTGCGCCACCTGCAGCCAGGCGGCCCAGTGCTGGGTGTGGCGCCCCAGGCGCAGCCGTATGATGGCCTCGAAGGGGTCCGCGTCAGCGTCGGGGTCCATGCCTGTTGGCGGGGGGGGGCGGGGCCGCAGCTTGCACCAGTTCCCCCAGCTCCCACAGTTGTCCCTGGCCCCTAGACAGGCTCCATACACGCACAATGACAATCGGGGTCGACATTCCCGTTCCCGATGGGGCTCTGCTCGTCCTGCTGACAATCCAGGCATCGGCCCCTTACCCAGCGACCGACTGTAGAGCGCTGCTCACGCCAACGCCAAACGGGAATCAAGCCCCTCCCCACCTATGTGGTAGGCCAGCGTCGACGCCAGCCGCCAGCCCTGCGTCGCGGCGTCCGCAAAGCCCGGGTCCTGCGGGTCGCGCTGCAGGCTGCTGGAAGCGCACCGCAGCGCAAACAGCGCCAGCAGCTGCGCGCCCTGCGGCGGCACCACACAGGCCGGCGACGCCACCACTGGGCCCTCGCCACCACTGGGCCCGGCGCCCGCGGCGGGCTGGTGCGCGGCGGCGCCGTCGGCGGCGCCGCGCCGTCGCCCGCCGCGAGCGTGGCGGCGCGGCGCGGCGTCCGCCACCGCTGCCTGCATCGACGCTGTCGCCAGCGCGCCCGCTCGCAGCGCCAGCGCCAGGCGGACATTGCGGGCGGGCCAGGCCGGCTCCTGGTCGCATCCTGGGCCGCCGAAGCGGCCGAAGCCGCCGTCGGGCTCTGCCATGACGCCCAGCATCGTGTTGATGGGCAGCGCCGCCAGCACCAAGCCTGCCTGGGCAGGAGGCGGCTGGGCCCGGCCCGGCGCCCGACCCTGCCGCCGGTCAGCGCCCGCGCCGACCGGCTGCTGACTGCCGCCGCCGCCGGTGACGGCTGTCCAGTTGCGGTCTATTACTGGCAGCCGGCTGAGGAGCGGCGCGGGCAGGCCGTAGCTGGGGCCGCCGTCGGCGGTGCAGAGCGCGGCCACGCCCAGCGCGAAGCAGGCGTGACGGGCGTGCCGGCCGTAGCAGTGCTGCGAGCCGTCCGTGTCGCAGCTGCCGGCACAGCTGTCCTCGTCGGAGTTCTCGTCGAAGTCGTCGTAGGAGTCGTGGTCGACCAGAGCCATGCTCTTTACGAACCTGCTGACGGTCCCGAGGACCTGTTTCTGGCAGCTTTGGCTCAGGTCGTGTGCCGCCGTCAGAAGAAGCAGCCGCGCCGCGTGGTCCAGGAGGCGGCTGTGGCGCAGGGATACCCGCAGGTGCCGCATCGCGGCGCCCCCGACGGCGGCACAGTGGTGGACGAGGTATCCCGCGACGCACATTGCGTGCCACAGCTGCTCGATGACCAGCTCCACGCGAGCGGCGGTGGGGCCGGTGTCGGGCGACCCGACAGGAGCCTGCAGCAGCTCGGCAGCGTCCGCCATGCGGCAGCTCAAGCACTGCGGGACGTCCATTTTGAGCAGCGCCATGACGAAATCGGTCGTGTGCTTGTTATCGTCGAAGACAAAGAGCGCGTCAAGGATGGTACTGGTCGTAGTCAGCAATGGGTGCCGCCTGTCGAGGACATCGGTGCGTTTGAGCCGAGCGCCGGCCGCCATCACCAGCAGCAGAGCGCGAGCAACTTCAGGATGCTTCTCGTAGAGATTGTCCAGGCTGCTACCGTGACGGAGCGGCAGAAAGTATTCAACTATGCGCACACTCAAAGCTGCTACCCTAACGATGTCGTTGACTGAGGGTGGTCTCTCGGGCCGGTCCAGCTTCAGCAGCAAGCGCTGTGCTTCTTCGGGAAGGTCCCGCACTGCTTCCCGCACAGGCGCTGGGTAGCTTGGCGCGCGCTGGGCGCCCCGGCTCCTAGCCGGCATTGTGCCTTACTATCAACGCTTGTGTTGTATGTTGCTGCGCTGCTTGACTGTGAACTGGCGGCATGCACGCGTGCCCCCTGCGATGAACCGATTATTCCCCGGTCTCCCGCATCGCCCCTCGCCCCCCGGCCCCCCCCCCCGCCTCGCCGGCTAGCCGCCAATCCTTGCGCGGACTGCGTAATCCATCGGGCATTCCTAGTACACATGAGCGTCGTTGCGTGTTTGCTGCCGGACGCCGAGGCCCTTCCAACCGGTTAAGCATGGGGTACACCTCGATGGATGAAAGGCACGGATGAAGGGGCGCAGCGCGCGTGTGGCTTTCACCTGTTGGTACTACGTGCGTTATCGGGAGGCCACATGGTACAAAGCCCACACCTCCACGACTGCGAGGCCAAGGCTGGCAACGGGCGCATTGACAGCCTGCAGAAGGGCATGCCCGATGTCATCGGCAACGGGCGCTTGTGGCCACCCTTGGGCAGCAGTTGGGCACTGCTTGAACTGCTTAAACGTCGGGAGCAGGGCGTAGCAGGGGAGCGTGCTGCCCAGGCTGTCGGCTGGACGGACAACGAAGCTGACACAGCAGCTCGCGGCCGACCGCTTCGGCGGCTGCGTTGCCTCCGTGAGGGCAAAGCTGCACGGTTGGCTGGAGGAGGAGGAGACCGGCCGGTGTGCTCCCGCTGTTCGGAACGAAGGGGAGAAATGGGAGAGGGGACAGGGATGGGGACAACAGCGGGATGGGGGGCTTTTGGGCAGGGACGTCGGCGTGAGCCGAGGCCGGTGCGCGCTGCTCAGCGCGCTACTGGCGCTGCTGCATCATGTCGTGCATGTGTTGGCATCGCGGCGCACAAGACGACTTCGCACGGGTAACACAGTACTCAAGGGGCCGGTGGTCTTGGGACTCTGGTGCCGGATACCGTGCTGCCGTTGTTCACGTTTTTTGTACTTTTTAGCCCCTGAACCCTGCCCCGCCCCCGGCTGCCTGCTGCTCCCGGACTGCCCAATCATGTAGATAGGGGCGGGTGGAGGCAGTGGTGATGGGTTGCAGGGCAAGGATGCGGGGTAGCTCGCGCATGCCGCCTTGCCCCGGCCTCACCCCCGGCGGTGCAGGGCGGAGGGTGGGAGCAGCTGTCGCATCTGAATTAGGCGCTGACCGAGTTGAAAAGTGTTATGTACCGGTTGAATCACTGCAAGATACGACGGCTGGGTGGGACGCTAGCTGCAGGCGCACCAGCTGGCTCAGGGGCTGGCGGGGCCTGCGTTGGTGCAGCCCTTGCGGCCTTGCAGGCGTGTCCCCACTCTGCCTCTCACTCGGGCAATCCTAGGATCAACGCAGAGCATCATCCTGCTGCGGCTGCTGCGGTCGCATGCAGCTGGAAAGAGCTCGGACGACGGGGGTCGGGGACCACGAGGGGCGGGGGAGCAGGAGGAAGGGGTGCATGGACGGTGAGTAGGCACGGCGGGTTGGCACGGCGGGGGAGGGGGGCGCCGGGCGGGCCCGCTGCGGCTGGCGCTGGTGAGGCCCTGCGAGGCGGAGGGGATCAGAGGCGGAGGAGCAGCAGGGGCGGGGGGCGGCTAGGGGCGGCGCGGGTGACGTGCCATGGCCATGGCGCAGGTGCGTTGTGTACCGCAGCGAGGGGCCGCAGCGAGGGGCCGGCCTGCGGACCTTGCGGTAGCGGCTGTGCGTCAGCTGCGGGCGGTGCAGCTGCTCTGGCCGCAGAGGGATCGGCTGGCGGGCGCCGGGGCCGGGCTGACGGTTGCTGGCGCGTAGGCGGGCCGGGCCCTCATCGAGCTGAACCGAACCCAGCGGCATCGAGCCGCACCGCGCACCGAGCAGCCAGGAGGAGCCTCCCACGCGCAGCTGTGTGCGGCGGCATCTGCTGGGCTCCTGGCTCGGGGCTTGCTTGGACCTCGGCGACATGGCACGATTGCCTGGGCTCGTGGGAGAGCCGGCACGGGGACATACGGCGCGCCTCAGGGCCACGGCAAGCGGCTAGTGTGACACGAGGCCTCCAACGACACGAGGCCCTTGGAAACCATCACCACCACCCCTTGGACGTGCATGCGCCTGTACGAGGCCGTCGCCCCGGGGCCGCAGGGGGCTGGCCGTTGCTGGGCGCGGCCATTGCCGTTGCCCACACACATGCGGTGCCTGCCGTCGCTAGCCGCGTGCAGGGGCGCGTCAGATGCCAGTCGTGCATGTGCATGTTCCGTCTTTCCGTTCGGTGTCGTCGTCATCAGCGGACATGCTCATGCCAACCCGTCCCTCCTGACAACATACCTCAACACACCGCCAGAGCCCATGCGCGCTACTGCACACGCATGCGGTTACGTCATCGTCGGCGCACGCCCACGCCGGAAGCAGCAAGGCTGCCGGCCAGCGACCCAAGGCTACCGGCCAGCGACCCCGAGACCGCAGCGGGCAGGCCGCGATGCAGCCGGCGCGTTAGGCGGGAACGGCCGCGCCAAGCAGCCCCAGGGCTGCAAACACACACGGGGGGTTCTGTTCTACTCAACACTTGGACACACGTGTTACCCGTACTCTCTGTTCCCATGTCTGCACATACGTCACACACACGGGGTGGTACTGTTTTTCAGCCCTATCAAGTTGAACACACGATGTCGCAGGCCGGTCCCGCCTGAGGCCCCATGCCGCATTCGCCGCCACGCCACGCCCGATCCGCACGCGGGGGGGGGATGCCGCCACGCAAGCACGCACGGCCTCAGGCGGAGCACGGCGCCCACCCCATCTGCCGCGCTAATGACTCGCGCGTGGACGCCAGCAGGGCCGTCAGCAGCACCACGACAGGCATCACGGCCCCCGAGGCCGCAGCTAGCTGCCCGGGCTCCCGTCCAGCCGCACTCACGTCTACTGCTGTCCTGTCACGTCAACACACGTCTACTGCTGTCCTGTTGCGTGAACACACGCCACGCCCCCACGCTGACGGCTTGCCGCATGACGGCGCGCGCGTCAGGCTGCAGACGAGCGCATCGACCCGTGGATGCGCTGGTGTGCAGACCCATGCATGCGATAGTGTGCGCGCTAACTAGAACGCCAGCGACTCGAGCGTGGACGACACCAGCCAGTAGCCCAGCGCCGCCAGCAGCACCACGCTGACCTCGGGGCTGGCGGGCAGCGAGTAGATGGCGCCCAGGCCCACGGGCGGCCAGGCGGGCGGGTCGTAGCCGCGGCCGCCTGGCGGGGTGCGGGGGATGATTCGGGGGAGCAGCGAACGAGTCAACCCAACCCGGACCAGAAGTTCGGGATGCGGGGGAGGGCGGGGGGCGGGGGCGGGGTTGAGTGCAGCGGAGGGGCGCTGCATCGCCGGAGGTGGAGCGGCGCGTAGGGGCTGGGCTGGGCTCGCACAGGGGCGGGAGCGCGGGGAGGCCGGGCGGCGCAGGACAGAGCGCCGGTGCCCACAGGGGCGGTGAGCGCGGCTTGCCCCGCCCTGGCGCCCGCGGCTCACCCCAGGGGTTGCATCGCATCAGACGCCACGCCGTCAGCACCGTGCCCTTGGCCACGCCTGCGGCCAGGGCGGCCAGGGCGGCGGCACGGGCACACGTGGACGCATGAGACGGGAGGCTTGACAGGAGACGCCGCCGCGGTCGCCGCCGCCCTGGCATGAAGTCGCACGGCAGCTGCTTGCCCCCAGCTGGTATGCCACTAGAGGAGGCCCCTGGCCACATGGCCATATGGCCCCAGGACCCAGGACCCTGGCCTGGCTGACGCACTCCGGCAGTTGCCTGAGCCCCCCGTTCCCCCCAGGAACCAAGGGCAGCCCCCCCGGCACTTCCCGCCCCCAGCCCCTCGGGGCCGGCTCACCAAACTTCTTGTAGCTCTCGATCGAGTAGACGGAGCAAGAGGGCAGGAAGCGGCAGGTCGAGGGCATGAGCGGCGACAGCACGTTGCGGTAGAAGGCCAGCATGCCCAGCGCGGCGCTGCGGCGGAAGAGGCGGGAGGCGGGAGGGAGGCGGGAGGCGGGAGGAGTAGCGCGATCAGCGGCGCGATCGGGGGCGTAGGCACGCTAGCTGGCGGCCAGGGAGCAGGGGCCCTCTCGACTGCACGCTGCCCAATCTACGGCCCAGCTGCAGCAGGCAAGCACGCGTACCCCACCCGCTGCGCCAGTTCCCTAGGTCATATCGCAACACCGTACGACCAACCGCCGGCGCCCTCGGCCCGCGCCGAGTCCCTGGCCGCGCCGCAGCCTGGGCAGCCCCGGCCGCCCCCACCCCGCACGCACCCCGCACGCACCGCACGCACCGCACCCCGTACGCACCGAACGCCCAGGCTGCGCTGCGCGTCGTCCTCCTCCTCACCGCCGCCCTCTGGCGGCCGCCCAGACGGCCCGGCGCCCTGCGCCGAGCCGCCGCCGGCGGCGGCGGTGCGCTCGTCCTCGGAGCCACGTGGAGCGCGGCTCCCGCCGCCGCCGCCGCCGCTGCTGCGGCTGCCGGGCGGCCAGCTGGCCTCCGCCGGGTCCTCCTCACCGGCTTGCGGCCCTGGCGAGGGCCCGGCTGCTGCCGCGGTCGGGGCCAGCCTCACGGGAGGCGGGCTGCAGCGGATGAGCTGCGCGGTTGGGTGCAAGGGGGCGCGAGGGCGGGGCGGGGGCGGGAGGGGGAAGCAGTTGCGCCTGGGCTGCGGAGCGTACAGCAGCGGACAGCTCGTGGGCGGGAGGGCGACGCGGGTAAGAGCGCGCGAAGGGGAGCGGCAGGGCGGGACGCAGGGTACGGCAACGCGCCGCTGCTGATTGGCAAGGCCCATGCGGTGTGCTGTCGACTTGGTTGGGCAGATGTGCAATGTATGACGTGGCCCTTTAAAGTGAGACAGCGCTAGCGCAGCCGTCGGAAGGGATGGCTGCGGCAGCCGGCTGCGGCGCCGCTGTGACGGCTCACCTCCGCCCTACCGGCGATTCCGATGCCCGGCCCATGGCAGGACCGTTGTGGCGCAGCAGCAGCTCAGACAGTGGCAGGCGGGCCGCAGCGCCTAAGGGGGGCTGCCCAGCGTCCCAGCAATTGCGGCACAGCCGCGCGCACAGGGCGCCACCACCGCGGGCGCTGGTGGAAGTCGAGCCGACGCCACGTTGCTTCGGCGGGCAGCGACTGGCAGTGCGCAGCGACATGGCGACGCAAAGCAGTTAACGCAGCTATCTGTAAGTACGCTTGTATGGGCGACTTTAGGTATGGGTATAACAGCGAGTGGGCCTTTTTTCGGGAGTCGCAGGATGCTAGGTGCGCCCGTCGCGCACGTTGCCGCTTTCTCCCCCAAATTTGCTGCTACGTGTTGCGTACTACGTCGTGCAGCGCAGGGCCCCAGCTGAGCGCCCCTGCGCGCCAAATTGGTCCAGCAATGGGGATCTGCTGGCCGTACGGCTCACATCTGAGCCGGGGTCATAGCCGGGCCGCGACACGAAGCTTGCACGGTGTGCTCTTGTCCCCGTCACTCAGCCACAAGGTCGTGTCGTTTGCACAGCCAGCAATCATGCAGACCGTGCTCGCCAAGTCGTCCTTCATGGGCGCTCGCCCCTTCGGCGTGTCCAGCAAGGCCAAGTGGACCATGGACAAGAAGCTGCCCTTCTCCCTGCCGTCGTTCGGCGGTGGTGAGAAGAAGGGCACCGTCGCTAAGGCCAAGGCTGGCACCACCACCAGCAAGCCTGCCCCCAAGGCGACCTCGACCATTAAGAAGTCGGCCGCTCCCTCGGGCCCCCGCCTGGGCGGTGTTGGCTACCGCAAGTACCAGGGCGATGCCCTGTGGCTGCCCAACACCGTCCGCCCCGAGTGGCTGGACGGCTCGCTGCCCGGCGACCGCGGCTTCGACCCCCTTGGTGAGCGATGCCTCGGCTAGTCCCGCTGCATGGCGCGATCAGTGCGTTGTCAGCGTTGGTAGCTCATGATCTGCGCTGGGTGCATATGATCGGCTTGGGTCTGGTGACCAGCTTGCCGAACGTGCATCGCTCGCGCAAGTCCTTCGCGCGCCTGCCGAGCAGCTGCGCTTGCAACCCATAGGATACCTGCACCTGCAGCGATGCTCTCAGCATGCAGCACGTCAGATCGCGCGCACCGCATACCACCGACACTTGCGCGCATGCGCTGTCCTCTCATGCACTCTACCTCAGCCACCAGCGGTTTCTGGTCCTTGATTATCTCGTATATCTCGCCTCGCGCTTCCTCAGGCCTGTCCAAGCCCTCGGAGTTCGTCGTGATTGGCGTTGACGAGAACGACCAGAACGTCGCCAAGAACAACAAGGGCACGGTCGAGGACATCATCGTCGCTCAGCCCGACCAGGTCTCGTCGGAGAACCGCCTGGCTCCCTACTCGGAGGTGTTCGGTCTGGCCCGCTTCCGCGAGTGCGAGATTGTGCACGGCCGCTGGGCCATGCTGGCGTGCCTGGGTTGCCTGGTGGCTGAGGCCACCACCGGCGTGTCCTGGTGAGTATGGCCGTGCCGTGCAGCGTCCATGATGTTGCTGGGCTTCGCTGCCCGGTATGGTCCTGCAAGGACTCCGTGCACCCGCGCACCCCCCCCCCCCACCC
>BDDC01001284.1:0-29409 GCA_001662425.1 Chlamydomonas sphaeroides
GTGGGGTGGGGTGGGGTGGGGTGGGGTGGGGTGGGGTGGGGTGGGGTGGCGGCGCCTATGGGCCCGCCCGCTGCTGCGGTTGGCCGCTCCCGTGGCTCCCCACGTACCGCGCATGCAAGCCGTAGCGCCCCTGCGTGCTCCGCTTCCCGCGCAGGCGCCTCGCGCGTCAAGCTCATCGGCTCCAAGTACCGCTACCTGCCCACCATGGAGCCCGGCGGCGGCTCCATGTGGGCGGTCAGCCCGCACGAGGCCAACCTGTACGGCAGCGTGGGCAGCAACACCTGGTGCGTGCCGTACGGTCGTCGTGCGGTGTCGTGCGGCGATGCACGGCACTGCGTTGGGAGTGTCGCTTTTCACCTGTCGCCGTAGAAGAGCTGGTGTGGCACTTGGGCGCCGCATGGGCCAACCCGCCGAGATGTGCGGGTGCCAGCCTCTCTGGGGCCCACCCGTGCGACCACCTCCCCTGCTGACGACGCCCCCAACCGCCTCCGCTGCTGGTCCGCTGTCGTGTGCGCAGGGGCAGCAACGGCCAGCCCGGCAGCCACGCCGCCTCGCTGCGGCCCGCCACCGCCGCCAGCCCCTACAGCGCCAGCCTCGAGGCCTACGCGCGGCAGCGGGTCATGGGCTACAAGGAGTGAGTGGCGGCAGGCGGCGACGGCGGACATGCAGTGTCCGGTGCTGTCCGGCAGCGCGATGCGGCGACGCGTGCCTCGCCAGGGCGCCGCCTCGGCCTTGGGCCCATGCGCCTCCGTGCCCGAAACACACGCGGTGGGTGCGTGTCGCTGACCTCCTGCCCCTCGCCCTCCCCTGGCCGCCGGTCAGGTACGAGACGACCACCAAGATGCTCAACGGCGTAGGCTCCTGGGAGCGCACGCAGCGCCACCTGACGTCGTCCATGGACGTGGGCCGGCCCTCGCGGCTGCTGGGCGCAGGGGCCACCAGCATGCGCGCGACCGGCATCAGCGGGTGATTGTGGAGGGTTGGGGGGGCGATGGGGGAAGTCCCGGTGACGAGGGTGGGGCGAGGTTGAGCCCCGGTGGCGGGGCGAGAGGCCGAGGGGCTGTGGTGGCGAAAGGGCGGCGCGGGCGAGCTACAGACAAGCTCCTGTTGTGGATGCCGCACCGAAGCCCGGCGGCGCCTGGGGGCCCAGGGGAGATGGAGGCGGCGGCGGCGATTTACAAAGAGCCTGAGGCGCCGCGGAGGCGCAGGGTCCGTGCTGAGATCAAAGGAGGGGTTGACAAACACGGGATGGAAAGCTGCAGGGGGGGGCACGTCCGGTGCTGGCGCGTGGGGCTCGCGGCGGCCTGCGCTGTGTGAGGGCAGGAGCGCGCCTGGGTTGAGTTGAGCAGGGTGCGGGCTGTGCGGCCGGGCTGGCCGAGCAGGGCTAGTGCAGGACGCGTACTGCTGTGATGTTGCGTAGGGTAGGCGGGGCATTGGGCGGTGGTAAAGGGGCTGCGCAGGACCGCGGCAGGTGTGGCGGCGGCGGCAGGCGCGAGAACGGAGGCCAACGGACACAGGGGAAGGTAAGGGGAGGCCGATGTGGGGCCTTGGCCGCCCGTGTGGTCTGTGTCGTAGTCTAGTTGTCGCAGCAGGCAAGAGAGATGGAGATGGTTGGCTGCGTGCGAGCGAGCGGGGCTGCGCGTGCTGAAGGCTGAGGTTGGAGCGTGCCCCGATACTGCCAAATGTAAGGTACTGACTGCGTGAGCGGATGCCTCGCGTGCCGGGGCCCTCCCGCTGCCCCTGCCGCTGCCCGGTGCGGTACGCAGGTGCTGCGGCTCAGCCCGCGAGGTCGTGCGGTTTGCGCCCCCGACGCCTGTAGGAGCAGAAGTAACAACCACACCGAAGAGTAGTAGAGCGGCAATGTGTGGGGGCTTGAACCCACAGCCGGCCTTTATCCGCATGCGCTAAGGTTTTCGAGATGAGGCGTTTTGCCGTACAGTGCGGACACAGAGGTACCGTGGGACTGCCCGTCCTGACACGCTTCCCTGGCGTGCGGCCGGAGCCCTGCGGTGCTAGGCCCACAGGCGCTAGACGCTCAGGCTAGACGCTCAGGCTAGACGTTTAGGCCGAGAGTCGTGTCTCACTACGCCCCCGTGGGGCACTTCGCCACCTCGGCCCTTGCTCTGCTTGGAGCCGCGCGCCCCGCAGTGCGTACGCGGCTGCAGCCAGAGCATGGGCCGCGCCAGTGGAACTTGGGCGCCAGGGCAGCCTCGAGCACTAGCGCGAACCGGTAGGGTGGTCGCACAGGACATCGCATGCCCCATGTCCCCCGGTGGGGGCGTGATGAGGGGCAACCGTTACGCAGGGCTCGTGCGGCATGCACGGCCGGGTCAAAGCCAGCAAAGACAAGAGAACGCAAGCGCGGAACGGCTAAGCAAGGCGCGCAGAGATGAATGGTAGCAGTCGCACTAGCACGGTAGCAGTCGCACACAAGTCGGGGCGCGGCCGCCTGCTCGCCGGCACCCCCCGCGTCCACGTTACGGGCCGCAGCCGCCGGTATGGTACATCCCTTCACAGGAAGCTAGCCCCGTCAACTCACAACCCCTAAAACCCTTGCGCGCAAACCCAGAGCGCCACCCCACTCAACCACAGGCCCATTCAGCCAGCTAGACAGACAGCCCGTCACGCAGCCCCATAACGCCCCGACCCCGCTGCGCCGCTCGTTCCTCCCCCTGCTCTTCCCCTTGCTCTTCCCCCTGCTCTTCCCCCTGCTCTTCCCCCTGCATACGAGGCCCCGCATTCTATTTCCGTTTGCGCGCTCTCTGAGACATGCTGGGGCCGCTGCCGCCGTTTGCCGGGCAACGTCAGCGCTCACATATGCACTCGCGGCTCTGGCAGCACCGGTTGATCGAGGAAGCTCACGCGAGCGCCGCCTCCGCGCCGCCGCGCCGCCCTCCCCTCCACGCCCTCCGCATGTGTCGTGCCCCGGCGGCCCGCCTCGCGGCGGCCTGGGCGGTGGGACAAGCCCTTCCGCCTGCCCTCCTGCACCGCCACCCTCCCCTCCCCCGGGGTGTGTGCTTCTCAGCGGCCCTCGCCCCTCTCTCTCGCCGCTGTCCCCCGCCCGGGGTGCTGCGGACCTCCTGCGTGCCGTGCCGTACTGCCGTACCGTACTGCCGTGACCCGAGCCCCACGCACCCCCGCGGCGCTTTTCTGGCCTCAGGGCCCCTCACGCCCCACGAGCCGGGACGGTCTCAGCGTCCAGGCCTGCAGGGACTCTCCACAGGACACACAGCACACAACACGACACCCACAACGGGCAGGCAACGCACAGCTGCTGCGACCCGACAGCCACCTCTGCCCCCGGCCCTCAGGGTATGACGCCCCGCTGCCGCAGGTGCAGCTCCGCGTCCTCGCGGCACTTGGGCGGCACCTTGCCAGGGAACAGCTGGCGAGAGGAGGCAGCAGGGGTGGGGAGGCGCGGCAGGGGGAGGCGGAGGCAGGGTTTGACATGGCGTTGTAGCAAGCGACACGCGCATCAAGAGTCTGTTCCCCCCATACCTTGTGCCAGTGTCTCTTGCGGCGGTTGATGAACCAGTTGTTGATCTGCGTGGCGTCCAGGCCCGCGGCCGTGCCCAGCTGCTGCTTCACCTCGTCCTGTGGCACGGGCGCGGGCAGGGGACACGGACTGGCGTGCTTCAAAATTTGGTTGGAGCGGTTGGAGCAATTACGACCCTGAAAACAACGGATAGAGCCACACCACACCACACACACAACGGCCAGGAATCGAGCTCATTCGAGGCGGCGCTGGGCTTCGTTTCCCACACTGGCGCACCTGAACGCATCTCGGCTTGCTACATGTAAGTGAACACACACGAATATACTCCGCTCTCCCTCTCTGCACTCTTCTCCCATTTCCCGTCGTCGCACCGGCGGGTAGGGCCAGCCCATGTTGGCAGCAAACCATGGCCCCACGTACGCACGAACCCTGGGTGTCCCCCCTGCTTCGTCGCCCCGCCCTTCCGCCGCCCCTCCGCCGCACCGGCGGGTAGGGCCAGCCCATGTTCTCATTGAACCAGCCCACGAGTATAGAGGTGGCGGCGGGCGGCAGCTTCTCGATCTTGCGGCGCTTGGAGAACTCCTCCTGCAGCTGCAGTACCTGGAGGCCGTACCTGGGGGTGGGGGCGTGGAGCGGGAGGGCTCCGTGTGCCGGGTGCGAGCGCGCCCCGCGGGTACCTCTTCCACGCACTTCACAGACACTCTGTGTTGCAAACGAGGATACTAGGCGTCACGTATAAGACTGAGCTCATGTGCCTCACTTGCGCTTGAGCACGGTCTGCAGCGCCTCTGGCGGCGGAGCAAGGCCGTCATCGCCGTCGGGGCCCTCGGGGAGGCCCCCGCTGGCGGTGGGGCCGCCCTCACTGGCGCTGCCGCCGGCGCTGCCGCTGGCGGCGGCGCGGCTGCCTCCGGAGCCGCTGGCGGCGGCGCGTGTGGTGGCGGCGCCCTTGGGCATCATCAGCGCCAGCTGGGGAGAGGGGACAGAACCGGGGCGGAGATGGGGGCATGGTCGAGTACGTGGCTGTTCAGGGGCGTTGTTGGCAACGAAGGGCCGCTGGGGTGGCAGTTGGGTATGCCAGGCCGGCAGGGTCGCGGTCAGGAGGCCCTCAGGAGGCTTCACGTGCCATTGTGCCCCACGGCCCCTTCATACCAGCGCCGGCAAGCACAGCCCGCAGCCAGGGCAAGCTAGGCGAGCCTCTTCTTCTATTCCCACCGCCCCTGCTGATTGTCACGGTCGTTATTGACGTCGTAACCCAAGGGTGATGCCAGGTGTGCCGCACCCACGAGGGACCTAGGAAAGGCTCATCTGTTGGAACCACGGCCCCTGCCCTGCTTCTCCAGGGCGTTGAAGCCGTACGGAATCCATGGGCGGAATCGGTTGTGCCGTACCTTGGCGTCGAAGTCGTTGAACAGCAGCTCCACGTGCTGCAGTACGGCAGTACGGCCCAGCGGTTTCGGGTGTGGTCAGATGGTTGTCAAGGTACCGAGCAAGGCGGATGTGGTGGACCGCTCTGTCGACGCCCCGGGGGCGTCCGACAGGCCGCGCTGGATGCGCTATATAACTCCGTACCCCACACTATGCCCGGTGCATTGTCGTACCTTGTTGAACAGAGCGGACACCTGCTCGCGCTGCTGGTCGCAGATGTGGATGAAGCGCTCCTGTGGGGGAGGCCAGGCGTGGGGGCAGGAGCTGAAGGGGCGGGCGCGGGAGACAGCACACCCGGACGGCGGCTGGCACGGTCTCTGCTCGCTGCGACAGCAAGCCCGCCCGCCACTGCTGCAGGCTACGCCGCCAACCGATGCAGGTTCGGTGTGATCCCAGCGTACCTCTAACTCAGGCTATGTCTAAGAAGCAACAACGCGCCCGGCAGGGCAGAGGCACTGTCACCGCTGACAACCTAGATGGAGGCAGAGGCCTAATACGGATGTATGGCGCAGCACGGCTCATCCCGGAACTCGCCATGAACGAGTCGAGCGCAGGGCCGGGGCCCCCCGGCGGCAGCAGCACGCCGCCCGCTCGTGCTGCCCGCCGCGCCTGCTCCACTCGGGCCAGCTCAGCTGCGCTGGCGGCCTCGAGCGCCGCCGCGGCGTCCCGCGTGCGCACCGCTGCCTGCGCAGGGGACGGCGGAGCATCAGCAGGCCAAGCATTCAATCACAATACATAAGGTGATTGAATATGATCAGGAGGACATGATATGATACGGTATTATTTTGAGCACCAAGTACAGCCGCCGGTGCGCAGCGCCGCCTGCGCAGTGGGCCACGGTGGGGCCGGGTTCTGTGGCACGAAAGGCGTGACTCATGTGCGGTGGGTGGTAGGTGGTGGGAGGGCCGCACTGCCGCCTGTGCCGACGCCGCCTTGTGCCACGCGGGCTGGCTACGCGCTGGTGCGCGCCGGCTGGCTGCCTGGCCGGCGCCGCGAGGGGCTACGGCCTGCCGTGACTCCGGCTGGCCTGCGTCATGATGACCCATGACTCACTCTGCGCAGCGACGTGAAGGATTTGATGAGGGCCGGCAGCCGCTGGTGAAACAGGACCTGCAGAGGGTGATGAGGTGGCAGCAGGGTCACAGATGTCACCGCGTGCGCTTCACAAACATGCATGTTATGGATGAAATGTCGGGTTCGCAGGATTGCAGGTACAGGTTCTTGACTTCGTCTGCTTTTCTAAACCACATCATGACAGTAGACATGGCTGCGCGGGCAGGCACACGACTGGGTGGTTACGAAGCCAGAGCCTGTACGGCACCGTACAGCAGCACGGTACGGCAGCGCACCTGCAGCCCCAGCTCCCGCAGCTCCGCCTCGCTCCACGGCTCCGGCTCCCACTCCTCCATGGGCGCCGCGCCGCTCGCCTCCGCAGCGCCAGCGGACGCGCCGCCGGCAGCAGGCACCGGGCCGCCGACGGCGAAGCCATGCGCCGGCGAGGCGGGCTGTGCGTCCTGCGAGCCGGGCCGGGGGCCCTGCGATGAGCGGCCGGCGGCAGCAGTCAGGCGAGTGCGGGTGGGGGCTGAGGACTGGAGTTGGCTTCAGACGCTCCCCCTGCTCGGCGGACCCCATCCATTGGATGCAGTCTACCATATCATTTATTTCGCCGGCGCATGGCTGGGACCGCTGTACGGCGCGGGAAGTGCGGAGGGGGGGCGCGGCGCATCAGCGCAAGCTGCGGGACCCACCGGCGGGCTGCGCTGCTGCCGGGGCAGGGCCGCGGCTCCTCCGCCAGCGTCGCCGCTGCCGCCGCGTGCGTTGCCGCCGGGCGCCGCGGGCTCGGGCCGCTGCTGACCAGCACCTCCCGCGCCGCCGCCGCCACCGCCGCTGTGGGCGCAAGGGTCCATCCAGTACACGTCCCCCGTGGAGGTCGACCCAGGGGTGCCGCCGCCGCCGTCGGCGGCGCTGAAGGCGCTGCTGGCGCCGGCGGCGGTGGCAGCGGCGCCGGGCACCGCGACGGCGGCGACGCAGTCGACGGCACCGAGCGCCGCCAGCGCGGCGGCGCGGTGGCCGCCGGCGCCGCCGCCGTGGGTGCCGAGGGACGGCGGCTGCTGGTGGCGGCTGTGTTGGCTGTGTTGGTGTTGGTGGTGGCCGTGTTGGGGGAGGGGTTGGGGCTGGGCGTTTGGGTTCGTGTGAGGGTAGGATTGCTGGTGAGGGGCGTGGAGGTGGGGCGGGGTGAGATTGGAGCCGGTGGTGGCGCCGCTGGGGCGGTGGCGCGAGGGCACGTGCGGCGGCGGCGGCGGCGGCGGCGGCGGCGGCGGCGGCGGCGGCGGGAGGCCGCCGGGGAAGCCGGACGGCAGCGTGTCCAGGAGGGAGCCCATGAGGCTTAGGGGGAAGGGAAGGCTGCCAAGATCCATGGATAGGCCGTCGCCAGGCCCGAAGATGCCGCCGCCGGCGGCGGTGTCGATGGCGCCGCCGCTTGCGAAGCCGCCGCCCGCCGCCGCGGCGGCGGCGGCGGCCGCGGCCGCGCCCTCGAACGGGTCCAGGCCGCCCATGTCGAAGTTGGACATTAGCGAGGCCATGTCGTTTATGTCGATCATGTTAGCCATGACCGACTCGTCGGAGAGGTGCATGTCGTCGCGAAGGCGCGGAAGGCCGGCGCTGCGGCGGCCGTTGGGCGTCGCGAAGGAAGCGCCGAAGGTGTGGTGCGAGGGCAGGCCTGGGCCGGGCTGGGAGTGCAGGGGTTGACCGGGCGCCCTGGCGAGGGCGCAGCTTCCGGCGGGTTGCTGCTGCAGCGACCACTGCTGCGAGGGAAGGCGTGAAAGCGGGACAGGCTCGAGCAGTGGTGCTCGCTACACGAAGGCATTGGAAATGCCTGAGTAGGAACGGCGCTGCGGTCGCGAGCGACAGCTTGTCGCGCCGGAGGAGGAGTCGTGGCGCTCACCACGCTGGGGTCGGCATAGTTGGAGAGCACGAAACTCTGGTCCTGGTTCAGAGCGGCATCTTGGGCCCAGAATGCCGCCGGGAGCGCTGGAGGCTCGGCAACGCTGGTGACGATCATCCTTTCAGCAGCGCAGTACGCTGTTACGGCTAGCTAGATGCAGGCAGGCGCGGTGCTTTGTTCGGGCCGACGCGGCAATCGCCCAACGCCCGGGTGAGCGCGCCTCGGACCAGGAATGCGCTGTAAAGGAGTGCCCTTGATTAAAGCGTATATGTTAAGAAGAAGGCCGGCGAAAGAACATGGGGGCCGTGAACGGTAAGGCAGGTAAGACGTTCGTAAGCCTGGCGGTGAACGTAGAATGCAGCAGCGCCAAGCCACGAGGAGTCGCTGGTTGTTGATCAAATGTATTCTGTATGTCGCAGGCGCGTAAGCTGCGATGCCCGCCCACTTTCCGCAGAGTGTCGGTTCGGCAGGGTCACGTCGATGTGACTGCTCGCTCGCGCAATCGAGCCCCGGAGTCCTAAAATTCGCTACTCAGCTACTTCTAATTTTCGCTTCGCCGGTCACTTGCACAGCGCGCGCTGGTCGCTGTTGCGAAGGCCAACCGCCGCCGCTACGAGCGCTACGCCCACGTCGCGCCCAGGCTCGTGCAGGGCTCGTGCTCTGCCGAGCTTGCCGCTCGCTGCGAGCTGTAACAGCGCCTCTACCAGAATGTCGCGCCTCGACGCTGAGAGATCCAGGGGCAACGACCCGGCGCCTTACATAACAACCCTGACCCCGAGCTCGTAAGCCCTTTTGCTCGCCGGTACAAGGGTTCCCTAAGCAACCACAGTCAGGTACACATCACCAGCTCACGTACACAGATGATGGAGCATGGTACACGCCCTTGTCGACTCAGGACCTGCCAGCTACGCGCCGTGTCAGTGTCAGTGCGGTGGCCGGCGCAGCGCCGGCCGCGCGACCCCGCACCTGCCAGCTACGCGCCGTGTCAGGGTCAGTGCCAGTTTCGCCAGCGAGGAGCGTAGGGTCGTGTCATAGCGGTGCCACTCGCCCTGCCCTCGGCCAGCCATCAGGCGGTGCACAGCCCGGGTCTCGCAATCACACGACCTGCAGCAGCCAGCCAGCCAGCCAACTTTGACAGACAGTCGCGCACGGAACCCGCGCACGCACTTCACAAGCGGTGAGCCCAACCAACCAACCACTCATCCACCCACCCGCCGCGCTGCGCCACCGCTCCCATCACCCGCCCCGCCTGTCAGTGAGGATACCACGGCTCCCTCGCCGCTCCGCTCGTACACATGTACGTACACCATAGTACGATGAATCCACCCACCGCTGCTTGTCGACCGCGGGATCACTTGCTTGAAGATCGCATGCCCCGGCCCTGAGCCCCGCGCAGCCAACACGAGCGCACGAGCTTGCGTGCCGCCAACCCCTTGGGGTCGCCTTGGCGCCGTTTCCTGTCTCCTTAGCCTAGCAGGCTCGAGCCAGCACGCGCACCACCCCCATGGCGCCTCCCTGGCGCCGGCCTGCAGCCCGGCTCAGCTCCTGCTGACCGGAGCCCCTCTTCGCCTGCCTGTCCCTCAGGCCAGCGTGGGGAAGGCCCCTGCGGTGCCCGTCAGCTGCTGTGCGTAAGCCCACAGCTCCTGCGCCAGCGCGGGGTCCTCGGCGGCCTGGAGGGCAGGTGCAGGAGGGGCGGGAGGGGCGGGAGGGGCGGGAGGGGCGGGAGGTGCAGGAGGTGCCGGAGGGACGGGAGGGTCAGGAGGGTCAGGAGGGACGGGAGGGTGGGGCAGCAAGGCCGGCGGGTGAGGCGGGTGCGAGGGGGAGGCGCTGCGAAGGCCCACAGGTACCGGGCCAGGACGGGGTCCCGTGGCCGGCCAGGAACGGCCCGCGACGGGGCTGCATTTCCCTGACCGCACAAAGGCGCCATGTCGGCCACTGGCTCGGGCCGCGTTGGCCGCCCCAGCATCCAGAAACCAGATGCACGGGTGGCATGACATGGTGCCGCATCGCTCACCCGCCCACCACTCACCGGGTCGGGTCGCGTGGGGCGGCCCAGCGCCAGGTACCTGCCGCCCACCTGGGCGGCGGGCGCCAGGCAGGCGGCCAGCATGAGGCGCGAGGAGTGCTCGGGAGTGCGCATCAGCAGCGGGCCCACCTGGGGTGGAGGGAGCGGGAGCGCAGGCGAGGCTGGGGTGAGGGAGAGGGCAGCAGGGCGTCAGGGCGTTTCCCGGGGCCGGGCGTGGCAGGATTCCCAGCCACACGGCGCAGGGGCCGTCTGGCCGCCCAGCGCCAAACCCACCAGAGCGCCGAAGCCCTCGGCGACGGCGCGGGCGAGGGGCGCCAGCGGGGTCTTGTCCGCCCAGCCGGTGCCGCGGGCGGTGAAGAAGCCGTTGGCCAGGTCCGTGGACACGAGGCCGGGGTGGATGGACACGGCCGAGTCGAGGGCGCCGTACTGCGGGTTGCTGCGGAGGGAAAGGGGAGGTGTGAGACAGGGCAAGGGCGCGGAGTGGCTGGGGCACGTATCGGCATGGAGTTGGTACGGGGCTGTTGAGAGGATGGCTGGTCGGCTGGTTCGAGGGGAAAAGGCAAGAGGGGCTCGGGATCCGCCATAACGGTGCTGCTGTGCTGCGCGCGGCCGCCGCTCACCGCTCGATGCGGCGCTGCAGCTCGGCGGCCGCCATGACGTTGGCCAGCTTGCTCAGCCCGTAGCCCAGGAACGGCTCGTAGCTGGGGGGAAAGGGGTAGGGGGATGGGTGTTGGGATGGTGAGCGCGCTGGGGGTTCAAGAGTAGGGGGAGCGTAAAGGTTATGAGAGAGGAACGATGAGGGGAGAATCGTGAAGGGAAGAGAAAGGGGTAGCGGAGAGGGATGGTATGAATGGCAAAAGGAGCCGCTTGCAAACTAGGAACCCGCCCAACCCCGCCCACCTGCGCAGGCTCTGCTTGTCGGCCCACTGCAGCGCCCCCGCGCGGTGCGTCATGGACGTCACGACCACCACACGAGTGCCCTCGGCGGTGGAGCCAGCGGCAGCGGAAGGGTTCGGGGCGTCGCCGCCGGCAGACGCCGTGATAGCCACGGCGCCGGCGCCGGTCTTGGCTGCTGCCTTGCCAGGCCGTGCGGCGGCGGCGGCCGCGCGGAGAGAGCGCTGTTGGTCGAGCAGGGAGTTGGCCAGGAGCCAGTGGGACAAGAAGTTGACCTGGTTGGCGGGGGGTGAGGTGGAGAGGACCAGAAGGTGTCAGGTCCAGGGTTGGGGAGCTGACGAGCGAGCCGGTGGGACAGGAAGATGACCAAGGTGGTGCGGGAATGGGGAATGGGAGCAGCATAAGCGGCGCGCAGGGGCTGGGTGGGGAGAGACCGTGGGCGCCCGACCCACATGCCCTAGCTGCAGGGTGGGCGCCAGGATATTGCGCCCGACCCACATGCTTTCTACTCATGCGATAGCCGATAGGCCATCAGCGCCCGACCCACATCAGGCAAATGCTGCCCTGCCGACCTACATGAGCCACCCAGGTGGCCCCTACCTGGAACTGCATCTCCAGCCCGTCTGCCGTCTCCAGGCGGCTGGGCGGCCCCATGAGGCCCGCGTTGCACACCAGCAGGTGCAGCGGCAGCCCGCGGGCCCGCCACTGCTGCGCGAAGCTCCGCACGCTGGCCAGGGAGCCGAGGTCCAGCGGCAGGGCCTCCACGCTGAGGGGGCCGCAGGGCGAGGAGGAGGGACCGCAGCCGGGCAGCGGAGGCGTGGCGGCGATGGCCTGCGGGGCACGGCAGGGGCCGGGAGCAGCGTTGTTGGGGGTTGTCCCATGTGTCATGTCCCTGCTCCGTAGCCGAACCTCCGCCCCTGGGCCTGGCCCCCACCTGCACCGCCGCCTCTGCGCGCTGCTTGTCCCTGCACGCCAGCACCACATGAGCTCCGCGAGCCGCCAGCTGCTGCGCGGTGGCAAAGCCGATGCCCGCGTTGCCGCCCGTCACGATGGCCACCTGCGGACCAGCAGTGGGGGCAGCGCAGCAGCAGCAGCGCATGACCTCGAAGCAGCGCCCCCCAGCATCGCAGGACAGTGCGTGACAGCTTGGGCGCCGGCCGGCTGTCTTCGCCCGCGCGCCGCGCGCAAGCATGGACACCGCAACCCTCGGCCGCTCTTCCATCCCCAGCCACGTGCCAGAGCTCGCAGCAGCGCCCCACCTTGCCGGCCAGCGACTGCGCGAAGGGCGGCGGCTGCGGCGCGAGGCGGTCTCGCAGGTTGTCCGCGATGTTGACGAAGCTCTCCACGGTGCCGTCCAGCGCGGTGTGGCAGAGGCGCAGCAGCGAAAAGTGCGGCGGGCTGATGTCGGCGTGAGGCTGGCTCGCCAGGCCTGGCGAGGCGGGAAGCTGCTGCGAGCCAGGCGCCTGCAGCGGCGAGGCCGCTGGGCGCTGCAGTCCAGCCATGTTAGGGGCCCTGCTGCTGGGGCCTGCGAACGAGCAGGAGATGCGCGCGTGTGGGGTAAACGTGAAGGCGGGGAAGAGCAGATCGAATCTCCCGCGATCGGCGACATCGATTGCCGCCGCATGGCGCCCCTCGCTCCCATCGCCCTCCGCTTCTCCGGCCCAGGCATCCTGGCCCCCTCTTACCCGATTCTCTCCTCACCTCGCACGACGGCTCGCGCCCGCCGTTACTCAGAGGAGGCATCCGGCTTGCAAGATGGCCTTACAGAGCTCGACACTTTGCAGCGCTTTGCGGCTCCACACAACCCAAGTTCCGCGCCGCCCCCAGGTACCGGGGCCCGTATTGCGCCACCCCTGCCGCGCACCTGACAGTCTCACCGCCCTTATGCCAACCACCAGTAACACGCCCACCACACCAACACGGCCGCCGTGGCGCACAGCGCCCCAAAACGCCCTGCCAACGCACCAACATAACACAATCTGCTGCTCGGAAGAGCCCCGCCGATTACTTGGCCACCGGGGGCCACATACATATCGCCTCCGCCCTGGAATGGTACATCATGATCAAATAGCCGACACGCCACCAATACCACAAGACCCTGGAACCACCGCCAGTGATTGCGGGCCGTCTGCAAAGGGCACTGCCCCACAAAACCTAAACCAGCTTCCGAACCCCATACTGCATGGCTACCTCGTCCTCAGCCCCAGCCCCACAACCGCTCCTCGGGTGTCACACCACCACTCGGTACCCTGGCAACGCGCCGCCCCGCGCCCGCTGGCCGCAACTCGCGCTCGCCTCTCGCCATGCTCCGCTTTAGTACTACCCTCGCAAACCGTCTCACCAAGGCCCCCCACGCCATGCTAGAAGCAGCACCCTCGCCCACCCACCCCGCGGCCGCACAGCACTCGGCGCCCAAGGCACGCCACGCCGCCGCCAGCTACCGCACCCAGAGCCCTGATCACGACGCACCCGCCACAGCGGCCTCAGGATGAGTCAGCTCTGCAGCCGTCGCCGCCAAACGCTTCCCCGACACGCGCATGGAGGCGCCGGGACGTGTGCGTGAGAGTGCTCACTCCTTGGCCTGCAGCTCCCCGCGCTCGCGACATGCCGAGGCCGCCAGGCTCCCGCCGCCGCCTGCCTTCCGCCGCCCCTCACTTCTTGGCCTGCGTCTCCTTGGGCTTGCGCACCGCGATCTTGGTGGTGCCGGTGCCGCCCTCGCGCTCCTTGCGGGCGGCCTCGCTCATGGCCCGGGCCATGAGCCCCATGGCGGCGCGGGCGCCCTCCTTGAACATCCACTGCCCCATCTGAGCAGCGGGGCGGCAGGGAGGGGAAATATTGGCAAGATGATGTGTTGCCGTGTGGAAAGCAGACCACAGGGCGGAAGGGAGGGGCAGGGGACAGGGTGCCGCAACAAAACTAGCGCAATAAGGGGATGTAGGGGAATCGTGCAGGTCATGCCTTCACGTAAGGCCCCGCGACAAGAGGCCTGGTACTGGGGCTGTCGCGACCTACTGGGCCCCCGTCACATGGACACGCACGTCCCCGTGCAAGCGCCCAGCTGCCCCCGGAATGAGCTGCAACACTGCCATACAGCAGTAGGAGCGTGTGCAGCGCGCCTGTGCTTCAGCCCCAGTCGCCCACCGGCCTCACCGGGATAGCCACCTTGACCGCCTCCTTGGTGGCCGCCACCGTCACCTGCCAGGAGGGGTAGGGGCAGACCTCGCATTCATCCACATGCACCTGAGCGCCTGCAGCACACCAGCATCTCTGCCTCCCCCTGCATCTTTACCCTGCGGTCTCCAACATGGGAGTTACGGCCGTCCATCCCGCAGTGCGCATGGCCCGGCCCCGCCCCAGTCTGGGAGTGATCAGCCCAACCCCCGCCGCGAGGGCCTCAGACAACCACCCACGGGCCCGGCGGCCCGGCGTCCGCACCTTGGCCGCCGCGGTGAGGGCGTTGGAGGTGGCGTTGCCAACGGGGCTGCGGCTGAGCTGGTAGATCTCCTTTTGGAGCGGCAGTGGGTTCTGCTCCAGCTCATCCAGGCTGCGGTCCACCCTGGGGACAGGGGGAGGGACGAGGGGAGGCAGGCGGGTGATGGGCGCTGCGTCAGTGGTGGAGCAGGCGGGCAGGGGAGCGAGCAGCACGGGGCCCTATGCCAGGCTCGCGGCCCACCCCTTGTTCGGCGGGTTTGGGAGATGGCGAGCAGCAAGGGATCAGGTGGTAGTTGGGTTGGTGCTGTTGTGCAGATGGCGTAGGCTTCGCTGCGGGTCCTGCTATGCCCTGTTGCCAAGACTGCTGTCCACCCGAGGAGCGCGGGGCGGGCGGCAGGGGAGCAAGCGCACGGTTTGGGGCGCCGCGAGCTGAGGCTAGGGCTCCTGCACCAGCCGTGATAGTGCCGGGGTGATGCCCTTCATCGTTGCGCGCAGCGGCAGCTAGGCGAGCGGCCACGGGGCGGCAGCGGCGGACCGCCAGGGTACAGTCCACCAATCATCTCGGGGCACGGCGCTCACTGTTTGACCGCCCAGGCCAAGCCGGTCCCCTTCTTGGCGTCCTGCTCGTCCCCGTCATTACGGTCGCGAGCCGCCGGGCGAGAAGGGAGCGGCGCCACCTGCGCGCCGTCCGCCTGCAGGATGGGATGTGCAGCAGCGGCGGTCGGATGGGGACAGCACGGTGCCGGTGGAGCGCACGCGGCGTTGCACCAGATGCACGGGTACAGTAGGCGTTCTTTGCGCTGAGCTCACCGCCGGCTTAATAAGGGCTTTCTGGACGTAGACGGGGCTGTGGATGAGGCTGGGGGGTTGGGGCGGCAGCTGTGCTGGCCGCGGTGGGGCGACCTTAACCTTGATGCTCCCAATCGCTGCCCGAGCGTCAGACGACGACATCGAGGTGCTGGTGGAAGGACCAGCACCGTCCGTGGCAGCGCGCGCGACTGCATGGGGCAAGCGATGACTTCAAGGCACGACCGCTGCAGCCCCGTGCAAGCTCATTGCGCAAGGATATCTATGATACAGACGCACGTGCAAATTGATGAGCGACTTGCAAGGGCAGCTCACCGCACGGTCGCGCTCGTTGACTCCGCGCCAGGACCGAACAGAGCCGTGGTTGTGGGTTCATCGGTGCTGCTACGGCGGGCCCCGCCACGGGCAGCAGCGGGCGGGTGGACATTGGCTTGCGGGATTCCCGATGGGTTGTTTCTGAGGCTAGGGCGTGCGTAGCCGGTTTGTGTTAGCATATAGTGCAATAGATCAGGAGGGGTTTACAGGGCTGCAGGACGAAGTGAGCTAAGCAGCGAGCTGCAAAGGCCGATCAGGCTTTCGCTTCAAGCTGGACATGTCCCATATCTTCCCTTCAGATGTTAATATGCGGACAGCACCAAGGCTGCTCGCTCACCAGCAAAACATGACCATCGAACCACGGGCCAGGTCGCTCGCCGCTAACTTCCATTCGGTGCCGACAGCCGTCCACACTCGTCCCTACGCTCGACGCGCTCGCAACGCCCTGTCCAGCCATACCCAACACTAATCCGCTCAGCCGCTTGCCTAACCTCTCCCCCCAAACGCCACCGCCCTACTGTTGCGCCCCACTACCCGCCTCCGCCCCCGGCGCCGCCTGCCCCGTCAGCTGCTGTCGCAGTCGCTGCAGCGCCGGCCGGAACGGCCGCCCGGGCGAGGCCTCGTCCCGCGCCTCCGCCTCCGCCACCGCAGCCAGCGCGTCCTCCCGCCGCCCCGCCGCCGCCAGGGCGTTGGCACGGCCAAAGGCAATCACAGTCTGGCCGCGCCACAGCTCGTCCGCCTGGCCGTACACCTCGGCCGCCTCGTCCAGCTTTCCCTGCGGCGCCAGTAACAATGGATGTAATGCAGCAGTACGATGTACAAAGCCATCATGGAAAAGGGTTGAAGCCGCGCGTCGAGGGGCCGTCCAGCTTGCCTCGCAGGGCACGGCCGGCGCTGTCAGTATCCTGGGGCCGCCAGTGGGTGCGGTGTGCACTGCGCGTGCTCTTACTGGCCCGCAGCCCGGCACACCCGGCCCCCATCTAGAGCAGCGCGGGAACCCAGGCGCACGCTAGTCCGGTCTGCGGCCTTTTACACAGGTCGCCTTTGCCTATGGACAGCACAAGCACAATCTACGCGTGCAACGCAAACGAGCAGGCGTCGGCGAGTGTGGCAGCCCCCCACCTGAGCGTGCAGGGCGGTGCCCACACAGTAGAGCGCCTGCCCCCGCTCCGGGTCGGCGGTCGACGTCTCGGCCGCAGCCCGGTAGCTCAACTCCGCGTCCGACCAGGCGCCTGCGGAGGATGGGGCGGTGCGGTTGGGGTCATGACGGTGGTTGGGGGAATTAAGGCTGTTGGGGCACTTCGGCGGTTGGGGTGGTTAGTTGGGTGGTTTGGGCGGCTGACAAGGATGAAGCGGTTGCCGACTTTGGGCAGGGGGCACCCCGGCGGTGGTGTGGGCGGGCACAGTGGGCCCGGGCCAGGCTGGGGCCTCGCAAACGACGCAACATCCGGGCGAACTCGTCGAGCGCCTCTGCCCCCAAGCCCCCCCTGCAGCATGTGCGCCTTCACGGGCGGACCTGGCCCACGACGCACTGGCGCGCCCCTCCCTCAACCGGGATCATCAGCAGATATGTTATACCATTGCCGACACCCATCCCCCTACCCTACCCGTGAGCGAGTAGACCTGGCCCATGGAGTAGTGCGCCCGCGTAAGGCCGGGCGACAGCAGCACCGCCTTGCGCAGGCAGTGCAGCGCGCCGGGGTAGCTGGGGGCGGGAGGAGGGGGAGAGGGTTGGTGCCGCCAGTGGGCGCGTGCCGCTAGGAGACAGCAGCAACCAGCAGGAGGCTCCAGGAGAAGCCAGGAGGCAGCAGGAGACGCCAGGGGACAGCTCCTCCCTTGCCGCCACACCTCCCCCGCCTCCACCCCAACCAAACCTTCTTCCGCGCTCACGGCTACCGCGCGCTCAGCTGATCCCCCATGGCAACACGCCCTCTCCTTCGCTCCCCACGTCCATACTTCTGCCCCTGTCCTGTCCCTGCCCCGGCCCCGACCCCTTGCCACCCGCACACGCGCACACTTACTGCTGTCGTGCGCTCAGCTGCGCTCCCATGATGACCAGCAGCTGCGGGTCGCCCGTCTCCGCCACCCGGGCCACCAGCTCGCTGGGCAGGTCGGCCCAGCGCGTGGCGGGGAAGGCGCCGGGGCCCGAGGGCGAGGAGGGGCTGCCGCCCAGCAGCTGGGAGGCCGAGGGCGGGCGGCCGATGCGCAGCAGCGAGCGCAGCGCGGGGTTGCGCAGCGCCATCTGCGGGAGGGAGGGGCGGGGCAGCGCGGAGGGTGTGTCGGAGGAGAAAAGGACCAGGAGGTGACATGCCGCGGGAAGCGGAAGAGGTGGGGCGCGGCTGCCGGGGCCCCGGGTCCAAGGCACCCCTCGGCTGCGCGCAGGAGCTGGGGCGTGCGACACGCACGCATTGCGCCAGGCAGCAGCATGGCAAGCAGCCCTTGGCGGAGCCCCTGCAGCCCTCAAGGCCCGGCCCCGACCGGGCCGCCCCACCTACAGCCCCTGCGTGCAGGCGGCCGGAGCTGCTCAGCCAGTGCAGCAGCACGCTCCCAATGACCTAATACCGTTACGTCGTTTGCACTGAGCCGGAGCAGTGCGGTGTGCACGCTGCCACGCACCTGCAGCCCTAGCGTGAAGCCCGCGCTGCCCAGCCAGTGCAGCAGCACGCCGTGCGCCATCTGCACCTTGAACACCAGGTTGAGCGTGGTGAGCGTGTACAGCAGCGGAGGCAGCGCGCGCAGGAAGGCGCCTGCGCAGCAACAAAGAGGGTTGCGCAGCGGCTTCAAGAGAGAGTGGGCTCAAGGGGCGCGCCGAGGGCTCCGCCACCTGAGCTCTGCCATCCGGACATGGGCACATGGGATGTGCCGTGGGCGTCATGAGCCATGCTGCCGGATGCGACGGAATGGGAGCCCCTGCTCTCCGTCGTCCGCATGGGCCCTGTTGTACTGGAGCGCCCTTGGCGAGCCGCCCCCGTCCCCAGCTCCCTGCCTCACCCAGCGCCGTGTCCTGCACGCTGGTGCCCCCGGCGGCGCCCTGCTGCTGCCCCGCCTGCTGAGTCATGCCGGCTGCGCCCACGCCCAGGCGCAGGGAGGTCATGGTCATGGCCCAGATGAGGAGGGGCAGGGCGAGGCCGGCGGCGCCCATGGGCAGGACCGCGTCCTGGGGTGGGTGGGGAGGAGCAGGCAAGGAGAGGGAGCGGGGAGAGAGGAGTGAGGTCTGGATAAGGGGTATTGGCTGGCTGGCAGGTTGGAGGGGAGGCAAGGGCGGAGACGAACGGCGCGTGCGGTGGGCAGCTGAGTGAGCGTGGCGGGCGGCTGTGAGGCTGCCTGCAGGCCAAACGGCCCATCTTGCAAAGCGCGCGTTTCAAGGCCCCGCCCCAAGCCAGACCCACAGCGTCTGCTCCCCGACACGGCCCCACCTGCAGGTCCGACAGCCCCTCCGGCCCCAGCAGCACCGCGGGCAGTGTGAGGTCGGGGAACCACAGGGCGCCCTCGGAGGACAGCCCCGGCCAGGGGGCCCTGCGGGGCGGGAAGGGTACGTGGGGATGGGAGCACAGGGACGTCACCTACATAGAGAGTTGCTGGTGACTGTTGGCGTCAGGCACGCATGCGGCAGCCCGAAGCCCACCTGCACATCATGCCCAGCGTGGTGCTGACGGTCACGAAGACGGGGATCTGGATGAGCGGGTTGACGAAGATCCAGGCCGGGTGCGGCGCATCGCACTTGGCCCGCAGCAGGTGGAAGTTGGCCAGCACCGCCTGGGGTGGGAGCAGGGCAGCAAGGGGGCAGGTGGGACTGCTGCTGAGCGCATTATCCGCTGTGGTGCGGTTGTTAAGAGTCCGAACAGGAGCGCTGAAACTGACTTTCTGTCGTAGGGCCGCAGCCTACCTGCGAGCGGGCCAGCCGCGCGGCCAGCCCCTTCTCCTCCTGCTCCTGCTCCTGCTGCTGCTCCCCAGCCGCCGCCGCCGTGGGCGTGGCGGAGGGCGAGGGCGGCGCGGCTCCCGGCCCTGCCGCGCCGCGGCCCCGCCCCTCCACGCCCGCGTCAGCCGCCGCCTGCGCCTGCGCCTGCGCCTGCGCCGCCGCCTGCGCCTGTGCCTTGGCCTGCGCCTCCTGGCCGTCCGTCAGCGCCAGGGCCTCCTTGTACAGCGAGTAGTTGGTGCGAATGATGCGGGCCTGGGGGAAAGTGAGGGCGGGGCGCGTGGGAACTGCGTATGACATGGAGAGAGGAGAGGGGCCGGTATGACATGGAGGCATGCTGCATGCACAGTGATGTAAGAGATGGTTAGTGTTTCGGGCCCGGTCCGCACCTGGCGCATGGACAGCGGCAGCAGCGCGGCGCGCAGGGCCAGCGTGGTGGCGGGGATGGAGGCGGCCCAGGGCAGGCCGCTCAGCTCGTGGGCGCTGTCGTAGGCGGAGGCCACCTGCTGCGCCAGGTGCAGAAAGGCGCCGCCAAGGGAGGGCTCGGCCGCGGAGGCCAGGCAGTCGGCGGAGAGGGGTGAGGAAGGGGTGAGGGAGGGGAGGTCGGGTAGGGAGGTCTCGGCGGTGGAGAAGGGCCCGGGCTGGGTGCCGGCGGGGAAGGCGCTGGCTGTGTCGTTGGGAGGGTTGCTGGCTGCGTTATGGGAGCCCAGTGATGGTGGTGGTGGTGGGGTGTCGCTTCTAGATGTGAAGGGGCGGGAGCTGAGGGCTGGGAAGCTGGTGAGCGCCTCGACGGCGGCCTGGAGCCACGGCGGCGCAGCACCCCTGCGGGACGATAGGGGTCGGGGGCAGACAGGGCACAGGGTGCGGCGACCGGACGGGTGAGAGCTGTGGTGCACGCTACAGTGACAGAGGGCGCGTAGCCCCATGCCCCTGGCAGGGGCTGTCTCGGCTGTTAATGGTGATGGTTACCAACCATCAGCGACTCGGGTGGTGGGCTGGTGCAGCAACACCACAGCTCACTTGATGTGCAGCGCGCTTGACGCGCCAGCATGCCCCGCTGCCGCCGCGTAGTGTCCTGGCAGCAGGCATCCGAGCATCGCGCGCCGCATTGCAGCGAGCTATCGTCAGAAGTTCTTCCAAACGATGCACAGTTTAAATGTGCACACAGTGATGCAACTGGGCGGCTGGAATATCGATAGAAATGCCACGCCTCTTCCGATGAACACGGACCCGTTGCGCCCCTCCTGGGCCCTCGCAAACCAAACAGCACCCGACACCCGCGTAACGATCACAGCACACAAGCCTTGCAACCTCCACACACTTTCAGCAGTCGTTCAGTCAAGTCATCAAGCCCACTCAGAACCTCTTAGGGAACGCTTCCTACGATGCAGAGTGCTCAATGCGCCTGCATAGCACCTAGCTGCCTGCCGTAACATATCCAGGAGTTCGCGGGTCGCAGCCGCCCAATCGACCTGTCGGCACTCGAGACGCGCAGCCCTGAGCTACCTGCCATCTTAGATACGCACGCTGTCATGACGGACGGCGCTATTCCGGTGTCGGCGGCTGTCGCCGCTCTGGGTGCCGACCGGACCGTTGCACAACCCGCCACACACACCACACCCACTTTCGTATCTCTACCCGAGACCTTCCTCTCGCAACTCTTCAGCCGCCTGTCGCAGCAAGACGCCAAAGCGCTCCGCGCCACCTGCTCAAAGCTCGCGGCCGCCTGCGCCTCGCTGCCGCGGCTCGCGTCGCTCAACGCGGCCGCTTTCTTGGCCGAGCAGCCGCCCAGCCTCTCGCACCTGCCCGTGCGCCACCTCACCTTCAACACGCGCAACGCAGAGTGCAGCCACCGCCTGCTGGCAGGTGCGCTCCCCAGGCCCCGTGCCCTCACGCACCCGAGGCCCCCGAGGCCCCCGAGGCCCGAGCTACCGGGCACAGCCCCGAAGCGGCCCCTACGCTGCTCGCACCCCTGCACCAAGCACCCAGCGCCTTCCTGTCCCCGCCGCCCCTCCTCATGCCAGCTGCGCCCTGACCCACCCCCACCCCCACCCCTGGCCCCCTCGCCTCCTGGCCCGCCCGCAGCACTGCGCCAGCATGGCCCCACGCTGGCGGGCTCGGTGCGCTGCGTGCGCCTGAGCGGGCGCGAGGGACTGCTGGAGGGGCTGCAGACGCTGGCGCTGGCCTGCCCGCGCACGGAGCGCCTGGAGCTGCGCTGCCAGCACTCGTACAGGTGTGTGTGTGCGTGGGGGGGGGATGGACCAGGGCGGGGCGGGGCGGGGCCGGGGAGAGGAGCAGGGGGGGTCGCGTGAAGGCCGGGGGTGCAGGCATGAGGTATTGCTGGGCATAGGGAGTTAAGCACAGCTGCCCAGCAAGAAACGGCGGACGGGGCTGAATGACCGCCCCGTGTTGCTGTCCGCAGGGGCCGCCACGCCGAGTGCGCCGACCTGGGGCGCTGCCTGCAGGTGGGATGGGGTGGAGGTGGGGGCAGGGTAGGGCAGGCCAGGTGTTATGTGCGAGGCGTGCCAGGGCTGTGGGGGCGGTCACACTGGCGCCCCGGCCCTCCTCGGCTGCCCCTCCCCAGCTGTCCCTCCCCTCCCACACTGCCCGCCCCCAGGAGGTGGCGGCCTCCTTCCCGGGCCTCACCGAGCTGCACCTCACGCGCTTCCCCATCAGCTCCGGACAGGTGCGCGCCACCATCCGTCACCGCACGCGCCGCAGAGCGGGTGCTGGCATGTACGGACCCTACGCATGGTCCACGTCCCCTAGCCTGCACAGTCCACACATCTGCCCTGCATGCCGCCGCCCCCGCGCATGCGGCCTGCGCCCCATGCCGGCACGGACTGGCCATCCTGCTGCCTTCGCCGCGCCGCCGCAGCTGCTGGCGCTGGCTCGCGGCCTGCCCGGGCTGCGCTCGCTGTCGGTGCGGGGGCTGGCGGCGGCGCAGGCTCGGCTGACGTGCGAGAGCCTGGCGCCGCTGCGGGGCTGCGAGCAGCTGGCCAGCCTGAGCGTGGAGCACCTGCTGCTGCAGGTGGGGGAATGGGGAGGGCAGGAAAGGGGACGGCGGGTACGGGCTCATGATCGCGCCGACCCAAGCGCTAAGCAAGCTGCTGCAGGCGAGGTAGCCGGGCGGAGTCCTCTCTCTCTGCTCTGGCCGTCCTCCGCATCCCATTGGGTCGTCGCACCCCGTCCCTCCTCCTCCGCACGCCCAGGGCCCCACCTTCCCCGCCGGCCCCGCGCTGCGCTGCCTGGAGCTGAGCGACGCGGTGCTGTCGCCCGCCTCCTTCGCGGCGCTCAACGACCTCACCGGCCTCACCAGCCTCGCGCTGTGGGGCACGGGCGCGCGCTCGGCGCTGGGCTGGGCGCCGCTGAGCGGACTGGGCTGTCTGCGGCGGCTGCACCTGGAGATGAGGCTGGACGCGCAGGTGGGGGAATGGAGGGGCAATGCACGACACCGTCTGCTAGGTGCATTCTCTTGTGTGGGGTGCTGGGCTGGCTGGGCTGCCTGTGCGGATCGGAGGGAGGGTTTCTGCACGTGGAGACCAGGCCTTGTGGCATTCGCCGTGCCCTGCTTCTCTGCGTCCCTGGGCACGAACCCTGGCGTTCCCTCCTACTCTCCCCCCTGCCAGATCCTGGCGGGCCTGGTGGGCTGCTCCTCGCTGGCCACCCTGTCCGCGCAGACCGCCTGCGTCGAGGCCCCTGTGCCCGGCGACTCCTCCGCCTCCGCCCAGGCGCCCCCCACAGCGGCCTGCGAGCCGGCCGGGCCCTCCCCCGGGCCCACCGCCGGGCCCCTGCTGCCGCCGCAGCTGGGCTCCGTCACCCGGCTGGTGCTCGAGTCCTGGGACGAGGAGGCCTGCCTGCCGCTGGCCGCCTGGCTGCCGAGCCTGCGTTGCCTCAGTCTGGAGGACGGCGACGGCATGTGGGCGGCCGCGGCGGGTCACGCCGGCCTCACCTCGCTGCGCGCCGCCGCGGGGGGCTGCCTGCCGCCGCCACCGCCAACGGAGCTGGCGGCAGAGCCGGAGCTGGCTGCAGAGCCGGAGCTGGCGGCAGAGCCGGAGCTGGCGGCGGCCGAGGGGCAGGAGACGGCCGCTCCGCGGCCGCTGTCGCACTGCGCCGCCGCAGGCTGCGGCCACAGCCACCGCCGCGGCGCTGGCGGCAGCACCGCCACCAGCGGCAGCGGCGCCGCCAGCAGTAGCTTTGGCTCCGCCAGCGACGGCAGCCGAGCCTCCTCCACGCGCGCCTGCCCCTCCGCCGCCTACGCCCGCCCCGCCTGGCGCCTGCCGCCGCCGCAGCTGGCGCACCTGCGCCTGGGAGGCTGCGAGGGCTGGCCGGAGGCCGCCTACGGCCGCTGCGGGCGGCTGCCGGCGCTAACGGCGCTGGAGCTGTCGGGCTGTCAGTGCCTGACGCCCGAGGCGCTGGCTGCGCTGACGGCGGCGGTGCCGGGGCTGCGGGAGCTGGCGGTGGAGGGCGCGCCGCACGTGACGGACGAAGCCCTGGCGGCGCTGGCGGGTACGGCGGCGGCGGTGGTGGCGGCGGGGGACGGTGAGGTGGCGGATGGGGAGGCGGAGGAGGGTGCGGTGGCGTGCGGTCCAGCGGAAGCCGCAGCGGCACGCGGCGCGGTGGCGGCGACGGGCGTGCCGGTGCCGCCATGCAGCGCCTGCGCCGGCGTGGCGGGCGCGGTAGGCGCCGCTGACGCGATGGCGGCGGCGGCGGTGGCTGTTGCTGAAAAGGATGGCGGCGGTGTCATCCGCCGCTGCGTCAGCGCCGCCGCGTTGGCCGCCGCCGCCTCCCTCATGGGCTCCGACGGCGCTGTGGGATGCGCCGGCGGAGCCGCCGCCCCAACCGGCGCGCTGCCGCTGCGGCGGCTGGTGCTGAAGCGGCTGCCGCTCATAACGGCGCGCGGCGTGGCGGCGGCGGCGGCGGGGCTGCGCGGTCTGACGGAGCTGCAGCTGGACTCGTGCCGGGGCGTGTGCCGGGAGGCGTGCGTGTGGCTGCCTCGCAGCCTGGGGCGGCCGGGCCTGGCGGTGGTGTGCGAGCACGAGGCGGTGTACGAGGAGCACTGAGGGGGCCGGAGGGGTAGGGCGGCGCGAGAGAGTGCGTCAGGAGCTGGCTGGCATTGGAACGGACGCGCAACTCGGACGGACTGGCGGACAGAACGGATGCACGGCGGACGGACGCATCGCATGCTGGTGGGGCCACGGAGGGGAGCGCAGGAGCAGGCGGGCGGGCGGGGCGGCGGGGTGGGTAGGTGCGGCGAGCTTGGATCTCAGCTGGCGTGAGCGGGAGTGTGTCCTTGTCGCATACATGCGCGCATGTGCGGCTTGTGGGGCCTTATGTGGGCCGGACAGCCGCGGCGTGATAGTGTAGCGTTGGCGTGGGTGTTGGTGCGCAACTTTGTGAAGGGGGCCCGTCAATCCGGCAGCAGGGGGGCCAGCAGCAGGGGACTGCTGCGGCGTGGTGTGGCAGGCGTCGGTCATGTGCGGTGGCTGCAGCTCAGGGATAGGAATTGTTGCGCAGGCAGGTTGCGGCTGGTTTGGCGAGCCTGGCACCCTGGCTCGTCGAGTGCAGTATGCTTGGGTAATTTGTCCGCTGCTCCAGCACGAGGCTATGGAAGGAGGCCGGGTGCAATCTGTTGCAGTCCTTGTGTCACCACATCCGGCATCCGTGTGCATCAGTGACCAGTACCCTCGCTGCAGCACCCTGCCGCTGCGTCCGCACTCAGCATCCGGCCGCGCCCTTTAGCCCATGGCCGCGCCGCGCGGCTCCGGAGCCCTGCCCCGCCGAGCCCTGCCCCTACGCACAGCCCGTCAGCGCACAGCACCGGCCATGAACTACCAGGACTTGCCTACACGACACGCCAACATCTGTACCGCTCACCAATTCAGGGACCAGTACCACAACCACAACCACCATTGCACAACAGTAATCAGGCACCCAGGCGGTGATGATGCCGCCACATATGCGTGCACAGCTGCGCGCTCTCCAAGCCGTCCAAGGTCTTGGCCCACAGCGCCAAAAACCATACGGCGTTGCTGACGCCATCATCCCGACGCCAAGCGCGGCACTGGCGAAAACGGCAACCTATTGCGGTTGCTGACGGCCCAGCACGGGCCTTCGCGCAGCCGGACTGGGACTGCACGCGCGATTCCCCTACCCAGGCGCGGCAGGCCGAGCCACCATTATCACTCCCAAACGTGCCACACATTACGACAATGCACGCCAGCCCCGCTTAAGCCCACATTGCCAGTACGGACCGCGTGCCGTCTGCGGCGCACAGGATCCATGCAGTCATATTGCGGCGCGGCGCCGTCATGCCGTTAGCCGCCGCCTATGACCGTCATACACCTGTCTTGCCCGCCCCACTCTGCAGCCAAGCTCATGCTCCAGGACAGCGCCGCCAGCCCGAAGACACTGCCACGCCGTCAGTCGTCTGCGAGCACTCGAACCATGCCCCCGGCCTCTTCAGCTCAGCCCCAGGTGTCCCCATTCGCCTGCGCACATGCTGGTCACCTGCACATTGACCCCCCCCCCACACACACACACACGCCTGGCGACCCGCCCCACTTACTCCCCGCCCGCGACTTTGCCGAGCGCCGGCCCAGGTCCCTTGCTGCCGCGTTAATGCAACGCGCAGCGCTGGTCTAGTGCCAGCGCTGGTCCAGCACCATCATGTCTGTCACTCATGTACGACGGGGCCTCGCGCCGTGACCCGACGGCGACCCGCATGGTCAGGGCGTCCCTTGCATGCGCATGCGATAAGGTCAAGCGCGTACGATCATGCTCGCAAGCGCAGCTGCCTTGCACCCGGTCATGCGCGTTTAAACCCGCTTGGGGCCTCAGGCAACTACGCAACGGCGGCCTGGGGGATGACAGGCCGGCCCCCGGACGAGGGCCCCACGCCCGCCCCGGCCTTGGCCTCGGCAACCGTCAAGCCCTGTCCCTGCGGCCGCTCCCGCTCCTGCGACGAGGCCTCGGACAGATGCGGCCCCACGCCGCCGCGGGTGCCCATGCTCCCATCTTCCGAGCTGCTGCAGCTGCTGCCTCCCTCAGCGCAGCTGCTGCTGCCGTTGGCCAGCGGCTGGCCGCAGCCGCCGGCCGCGCCGCCGCTCACCGACACCTCGCACCGCTCCGCCACAGCTGCCGCAGGCGCAGCGCCCTGCCTCTCCTCCGCCGGCGAGCTAGGCCACGACAGCCCCGCGGCGTCCTCCGCCTGCGAAGCCACGGCAGCACTTCCGCTTGCGCCTCCCTCGACCGCTGACGCCACGGCGCCGAACCGCGGCACGCCGCCGGATCCCCCAGCGTCGGCCAGCTCCGCATCGCCCTCCTCGAGCACCGTCGGCTCATGCTGCTGCTGGTGGTGGTGCTCCAGCTGCAGCTGCGGCTCCTGCGCCTGGGCCGCAGTGGGGGCCGCCGTGAGGCTCGTGTGGGCGTGCGCGCGGACGCTGTCGTGGGCCAGGGCGTGGTGGCGGTGGCTGGCCTCCTCGCTGATGCGGTACAGGTTGACCTGAGCGGACAGCCTGGGTCGGGTCGGAGGGCGGGTGTGCGTTAGTGTGCTAAGGGAGCAAGGGGCGGGGATGCAGAGGCGGCAGGTTGGCGGCCGTGAGGAGTACCGCGGCTGCGCCGTGGCGAGCGTGATGCCGGTCCCCGAGGCCTGGTTACGCTTGCCCAAACCTAACGGAATACCATGCCAAGTTGCGCCTCTCACCAGTCGCCGCTTAGTTTGAACGGCTTGCCATCGGTCTCCAGCCCCGCGACAGCCGCCGCCGCGCTCTTTTCCTCGGGCGAGGCAGCTGCATCGGCGCAGACCGGCGAGCTTGGCGCAGCGTCAGTACTGAGCCGGCGGCCGCTGCGGCTGGGCTGCAGCACGCGCGGACTAGAAGCGCCGCCGCCAGACTGTGCGGCGCGCTGCCGCTCGCGGTGTCGCTCCACGGCTGCGATCATGCGGTCGCGGGCTTTGAGCAGCTGCTCGCGGTCATGGAAGTTGGTTACACCGGCGCTGTCGAGGAGCTCGTGCGTCCAGCGCTGCACTAGAGGCCCCGGCCCGGCACCGAGGAGGTGCATGCCCGGGCCCTGCAGCCGCGAGGGCAAGCGGTCCACAAACCAGTCACATATGAACTGCCGGGACGGGGAGAAAGGGGGGTCGGGGGAGGCGGGAGAAGGGAGTCGCGTGTGGTGGTGCGCTTGCGCTTGTTAGGACGTAGCTGCCGTCGTGTGCGCGTGTCGGCTGCCGGTTGCGATAGGGGCGTTCGAGCTCGAGATAACGGCGACAAGCTGCGCGGCCGGCGCTGTTGAAAGCCGGCATGATGTTGCAAACGACAGTTGCAGACACCGCTTGCGAGCCACCAATCATCTGTTTGCCAAACTGTCAAACTGCCGAGCGGCCGGCAGCGCGAAGGGGTCTGACAGCGGACGCAGCACGCCCACGCGCCCGTGCCCTCGCCACCGCGCGGCACGCACCAGTTCCGAACAGCTCAGCGGAAAGAGGGGTAGTTCTGGGTCTCCCTTGTGCCTGGGTTCCGCCCCCAAGCAATTGCCCATCGTGTAGGAGCGTCACGGTGAGTGCTCCGGTGCGTGCCCGCGCCGTCCGCAAGCCAAGAATCGTGCGTCAAGTCTAAGGAACTGATGGAGCTGTTCCGAAGCACGCCACGGCGGCGAAATCGTGTCCAAGCTCAAACGGTGAAGGTGCAGGTCAGAAATAGCTCCGAGCTTGCAAAGATATTTATCGTGAAAAGTCAGGTGCAAACAGGGTGGCCGTTCGGATGTCCGTCTGTGAGCTTGCCCTTCAAACACAATGCATTGGCACTGTTTCTTGGCCCCCAAACCTTCCATATACGCATAAGCACAATGGAGCCCTTCACCTTGGAACCCGTCGCTACCCTCACGGGACACAGCGACCGTGTATGGCAGATTGCATGGTCGCCGCAAGGTGAGCCGCAGCGGCCAACCGCACGAGTAACTTCTTGACGTGTGCCATTGCGGCATCCTTGAAACCATGCGGGGCGGGGCCGGCATACATTTCACGCCCTCCATCCTCGCACGCCATCCCCGCAACACCCCTGCCGCCCGCGTAGGCGACATGATCGCCAGCTGCAGCGGCGATAAAACCGTGCGCATCTGGACGCGGCGGAAAGCCGCGGCTCCAGCTCCCGCCGGCGATGCCGCGTCAGCAGGGGCCACGCCGCAGGCGCCGCCGCCCCCAGCCCAGCAGCAGCAGCAGTGGTACTGCTGCGCTATCCTGGACCAATGCCACACGCGCACCATCCGTAGCGTGGCCTGGAGCCCCAACGGGAGGTCGCTCGCGACCGCCAGCTTCGACGCAACGGTCGCGATCTGGGAGCTGTCGGGCGGCGTGTGGGAGCAGGTGCGGTCGGCGGCCGGCGCCGTATCCCGCAGTGCCCCTCGGCAGCTGCTCCGTACTTGCGCTGTGAGCGCAGCTTGGCACGACGGGCTGTAGGCTGCACGTGCCACCCGACCGCCCGTCGCGTGGCGGCGCATGGGCCACATGCCGCGCTCATGCCACGGGGGGGGGAGGGGGGCCATGGCGGGGCGCCAGTCGCTGTAGGGGCGCCCGCCGGGCCCTGGCGCGATGCGCCCAGCCGGTGGAGGCACCCGGCAGCGCGCGGCCACCACATGCCTGGGCGGCTTCACCGTGGGGGACAGGCGCCTCCAGCCCTGCCCTCCGCCTCGGAAGCCCTGCATAGCAGCGCATGGCGGCCAGGGCGTCCGACGCGACCGATGCTGCTCCCGCCGCACCCTCACCGGCGCCCTGGCCCGCGCCTTGTTTCGCACGACCACCCACCATCCTGAGCGGCTAGCCGTGTGGGCAGACGCGCGGGGCGCCGCTGGCTTGCGGTGTGCGCTGGTGGCGCTCCCAGCACCCGCCCATGCCCCGCGCTCTCCGCACCCGCCCATGCCCCGCGTCCCAGCCCTGTTCCGCTGCCCAGTGAGGGCCTCCCTGAGCGGGGGCCTCCCTGAGCGGGGGCCTCCCTGAGCGAGGGCCTCCCTGAGCGAGGGCCTCCCTGAGCGAGGGCCTCCCTGAGCGATGGCCTCCCTGAGCGAGGGCCTCCCTGAGCGAGGGCCTCCCTAAGCGAGGGCCTCCCTGAGCGGGGGCCTCCCTGAGCGAGGGCCTCCCTGAGCGAGGGCCTCCCTGAGCG